>PVJA010044862.1:0-15931 GCA_004027025.1 Myocastor coypus | reverse complement strand
CCTTCCTTCCTTCCTTCCTTCCTTCCTTCCTTCCTTCCTCTTTCTTTTTCTTGACAAGTCATAAGCACCTACCTGGCAAGCACAAGGTCCTGAGTTCAATCTCTGGTACCACAAAAAAAAAAAAAAGAAAAGAATTAAATGGGGGCTGGGGAGATAGCTCTGTGGCACAAGTGCCTGCCTGGCAAGTGCAAAGTCATGAGTTCAAACCCAGGTCCCACCCGCCCCAAAAAAAAGACATGGTCTTGCTGTGTAGTGCAGGCTGGCCTTGAACTCCAGTGGGACTTCCTGCCTCAGCCTCCTGAGGCCCACCATGCCAGAGCACGGTTTCTCCATGCCCAACCTGCACTGCCATGACTTACTATGACCAGGAGGGGGCCCCACACTTCCAGACACCCCACAGCCTTGAGCTGGCAGGAAATCCCTAGATCCCAGCCCTGTTTGAGACCCTCCAGAGCCACCATGAGGGATCCCAGGTTTCTCATGCTCCCCCTCCTGGGCCCCCAGGACTCCAGCCAGTTCCCCACGCTGGGGTCAAGTTCCTCCCACTGGCTCTTTGGTGACCCTGCTGAACTGTCTATCCTCCACAGCTGGTTTGACAAATCCTTCACCCTGATCATCTTCTCCAACGCAAAGCTGGGCCTCAGTGTGGAGCACTCGTGGGCAGACTGCCCTATCTCAGGACACATGTGGGAGGTAGGATGCCCTGCCTCCAGCCGGGGACTCCAGCTCACCTCCAAAGACCCTCTCAGCACACTGGGGCTCAGAGATAGCCAGAGAAGGGCTCAGCAAGCATTTGGGGCTCAGGTGATGAATGGGGAACTGAGGATCATGGAAGGAAAGCGATTTTCCCAGAGTCACACAGCAAGGAGTTTCAGAGCGAAGATTGGAATCCAAGCAGGGTGTGGTGGCACATGCCTGTAATCCCAGCACTTGGGAGGCTGAGGCAGGAGGATCAGTGCAAGTTTGAGACCAGCCTGGGCTATAAAAGGGAGCTCAAGGCCAGCCTGAACTGCATAGTGAGACCCTGTCTGAAAAAGAAAAAAAAAAAAAAAAAAAAAGGAACCCAGCATGCCTTTCTGCATGTGGAGAAGAATCATCTTCCAGCTCCCTTAGCTGTGACTGGGCAAAGCTACGACCCTCCTCTGCGTGCTTCTCCTCCCACAAATGAAAGAGTTAGGACCTCATGGCACTGCGGGGCATGGAACCCAAGGCCTCAGGAGTGCAGGCATTTCAGACCATGCTGAGCCATGCTCCAAGCCTGGAACTTTTTATTTCACTATTTTTTGCAGAACTAGGGATCGAACTCAGGACCTTGCACTTTCCAGGCAGGTACTTGTGCCGCTGAATTATCTCCCTGGGACCTGGAGCATTTTAATTGAAGCCCTTGTCTAGCATCTATTCCTCTAGCTCCTCAACAGCAGGAAGCAGGGCAGTGCCTGGCACTCAGGAGGCCGAGGTAGGAGGATTGCCCCAAGTTTGAGGCCACCCTGGGCTACTTAGCGAGTTCAAGGTCAGCTTGCCTACATAATGAGTCTGTCTTAAAAAACAAAACATTAAGAAGAGGCCATATATATATATATATTGTGTGTGTGTGTGTGTGTGTGTGTGTGTGCTAGGTATTGAACTTGGAACCTTGTACTTGCCAGGCAGGTGCTTATGCCACTGAGCTACATCCTCAGCCTGATTATATTTTTAAGTGATATTCAATATTATGCTGACCTCAAACCCTTCTGACTACATCATACTAGCAAGTTAACTCTGTGCTGACTCTGTGGGTCCAGGCAGACCTGGCTGTAGTGGTACACACTTCTTATTCCAGCATCCTAGGGGGCTGAGGCAGAAAGACTTGCAGGCTTGAAACCCCAGCCTGGCCAGTTTCTCCAGATCCTTTCTCAAAATACAAAAAGGTTTTTTTTGTTGTTGTTGTTTTGTTTTTAATGGCTGGCTCAGCCTGCCCTGGGGGTGGGGCTGGCCCAGCATGTGGTGTCAGATTGAACCAAGGTCCCTGAAGTTGCCTAAGCTTTCCTAAGCAGGTGCTTTAGACTACTGAGCCATCCTGCCAGCCCTCAAAATAGAAAAAGAATGAGATCGCTTAATGGTCTGAAATACCTGCTTAGACAAGCTTAGGCAGATGCGGGGGACCGTGGTTTGATCCCTGGCACTACATGCTGCGCCAGCCCTGAGATCAGGATGGGCTGAGCCAGCCAAAAAAATAAAATAATTTTTTTCCTTTTTTGAGACAAGATCTCCCTATGCAGTTCAGGCTGGCCTTGAATTCACTTTGTAGCCTAGATGGGCCTTGAATTCACAGTGATCTTCCTGCCTCAGCCTCCCAAACTCTGGGATTGCAGGTGTGTGCCACCATGCTCTGCTGTTTTGGGGTGTTTTTTTTTTTTTCTTTTGTTTTCTGTTCTTTTTTTTTTTTTTTTTTTTTTTTTTTTTTTTTTTTTTTTTTTTTTTTTTTTTTTTTTTTTTTTTTTTTTTTTTTTTGAGACAGAATCTCATCAGGCTGGCCTTGCACTTGCCGTGATCCTCTGGCCTCAGTATTCTCTGTGCTGGGATTAGAGGTGCAAGCCACCACGCCCAGCTCTAAAAATAGAAAAATTTAAAAGGTTGGGGATGTAGCTCAATACAAAGTGGGTTCAAATCCAAGTATTAAGAAGAAAGAAAAGAAAAATAAAGGAGCAAAAATAACAGGCTGTGGGGCCAAGAAGATAGCTCCATGGTGTACAAGGTCCTGAGTTTGAACCCCGATCCTGAAAAAAAAACAAAAAACAAACAGCTGAGAAGCTGAGCCTGGCATAGGGCATAGACCTTTGTCTACAGTGCTTAGGGCTTGGAGTGCTCAGGACCTGGGTTTGGTCCCCTGCACAACAGCAAAGCAAACAAAGGGTAAAAGCAGCTCAGGGCCAGTAACCAGCTGGGCTAGACATTAACTCTGTTCTCTGTATGAATATGAATTTGAGGACCTGTCTGTGCACCCCAGAGGTTTCTGATTCTCTGAAGCACTCTCATCATCCCCCCAAGAAAACAAACAAACAAAAAAGCTCTCAAGTTTCCTGAGCTGAGGCCCCTGCTGTTGGCCCTCAGCCCTGAGGACCCAGAGCTCTCGCCTGACCCCCTCTACCCGCAGTTCACCCTGGCCACAGAATGCTTCCAGCTGGGCTACTCAGCAGACGGCCACTGTAAAGGCCACCCGGAGTCGGCACTGCCTCAGCCCCAGAGGCTGCAGTGGGACCTTCCAGACCAGGTGAGGCCAGGATTCGGGCCTCCTCTCCAGACCTAGGGTGCCTCACTACTCCTGAGCCTTTCTGGTCCCCAGGTCAAGCTCAGAGTCAACCCCCCATCCACCAGCCCAACCCCAAAGTCAAAGCTAATGAAAACCCTGGGAGCCTCCAGCCCCATTCCCAGCCCCGACCCTACCCGGCCTGTGACCCAGCGGCCCCTCCCTCCTTCCTCGGCAGATCCGGCAGTCCATCTCCCTCGCCCTGCGGGGAGCCAAGATCTTGTCTGGCAACATTGACTGCCGCGTCTTTCCCTTCTCCCACTTCGGCAAGAGCTTCATCAAGCACTGCTGCCTCTCCTCAGACAGCTTCGTCCAGATGGCCCTGCAGCTGGCCCACTTCCGGGTCAGTCGCCTTCCCTCCTCCCTACTACCACCCCCACCCCCACGCCCCCACGCCCCTCGGTCCCCACTCTTGGTCCCTGCGGTGTGGGTCCATCATCTTGATTTCTCCATCCGCCTTTGCGCAGCAGGCGGCTGGAAGCTGAACAAGGGGGGTTACATCTATGAAAATTTCCTGAACCCAGCTGACAGGTTCCTCCTCTCCTTGTACCCCAGGACAGGGGTCGATTCTGCCTGACCTATGAGTCGGCCATGACTCGCTTGTTCCTGGAGGGCCGGACAGAGACGGTGCGGTCGTGCACAAGGGAGGCCTGCAACTTTGTGAGAGCCATGGCGGACGAGGAGAAGACAGTGGGTGTGGCCTCCAGAGAGGCTTGCGTCCCCTAGGGTCACTCATACATTTGCAAACACTATGGGCAGCTCCGAGGGCACCAGGGACAAGGGACAGACAAGACCAGGTCTCCAGCTTCCAGGAGCCCATGGAGGGGGAGACAGAGACAGCCCGCCATAGCATGCCCAGTGCCTCCAGGGGAGGTACAGGAGACTGGAGAGCACGCTGAGGGAGCTGTCTTTCCATAACGCAGCTCGAGGTTTATCTGCCACTTTGTGATTTCTATTTGCCCCTTTGGCCTCGTTCCTAGAACCTCTGCTCAGGGGCCTGGACCCCACGAACCTGCCCCCCTCCCCAGCCCTATGAGCTCCTGTGCCTCAGTGGAAGGTGTTTGGGCTCCTGGACAGCCCCAGGACCCACCTGGTTCTGCCCTGGTGTGTGACCCGGGGCAACTGCCTCTGCTTGCTGGGCCTCGCTCCCTTGGGTGAAGTGGGAGGCCATCCCTGCCTTAGAGCCAGGCGTGCCGCGGGGTGGCCAAGAGTAAGTCCAAGTCCTGTCTTTGCATGACCCGTGACCTTGGGGGTCCAGGACCCGCAGTGCCTCGCCCTGTTCCGCACCGCAGTGGACAAGCACCAGGCTCTGCTCAAGGCGGCCCTGAGCGGGCAGGGCATTGACCGCCACCTCTTCGCGCTCTACATCGTGTCGGGGTTCCTCAACATGCAGTCGCCCTTTCTGGCCCAGGTTGGGGTTAAGGGGAAGGGTTCCAGAAGGAACTGGAGAACAGCGGGAGAAGGGAGGGACTTGAAGGCAGTGGGGGTGAAGCTGGAAAAGGAGTGGGTCTGGGACAAAGCTGGCATGAGAGGCCAGACGGGTAGGGCACCGGGTTGAGGGGTGTGGCCAGGCACAGGGGCGGGGCTGGGTAGAGGGCGTGGTTTCAAGTAAAGGGGTGGGCTTTGTGGGAAGGGCGTGGCTAGGAGCAGAGGGGTGGGGCCGGGAAGCAGAGTAGCAATATAGTGGAAACTGGCTGTCAGACGTCAAAAATTTCAGGGATGCTGAAAGTAGAACCAAAGGAAGGACTCTAGGACCTGCTGGTCTGTCTTTCCTGTCCTCAGGTTTACTCAGAGCAGTGGCAGCTGTCCACCAGCCAGATCCCTGTTCAGCAGATGCACCTGTTTGATGTCCACAATTACCCGGATTATGTTCCCTCGGGGGGTGGATTTGGGCCTGTGAGTGTGTGGGGTCCCAGCCCTGGGGTTCTGAGGGAACAGGGGCTAGGAGCCTGTGCTCCTGTATGGTGGCAGAGGAAGGGGGGTGCGATTTTGTTTCCATCACTCTGGCCCACTCCAGGCGGATGACGATGGCTACGGTGTGTCTTACATCTTTATGGGAGATGATGCGATCACCTTCCACATCTCCAGCAAAAAATCAAGCACAAAAACGGTGAGCCAGGGGCCCGGCAGGATGGCTCAGTGGTCTAAAGTGCCTGCTTGGGAAAGCTTAGGCGGCTGCAGGGACCGCAGTTCAATCCCTGGCACCACATGCTGCACCAGCCCTGCGCTCAGGGCAGGCTGAGCCGGCCATAAAAAGAAATAAGTAAACAAACAAAAGTTCTGAAACAAGAAAAAATAAAAATAAAAAAATTCTAAAACAAACAAACAAAAGATGAGCCAGGGGGCGCAGAGATAGCTCAGTAGAATAAGCGCTTGCATGAGTTCAATCCCCAGCTCCTCAAAAACCAAAACAAAACAAAACCAGTGAGCCATACTTTACCCAGGCCTTGTTAAGACCCAGGGATCCAGGCCCAGCCTCCTCCCTCAGACCCTCTTTGCTCAGCCCCAGGGTTCTCCCACTTGCCCTGGCTCTCACCTTTCCTGCTTCCAGGACTCCCACCGGCTGGGGCAGCACATCGAGGAGGCACTGTTGGATGTGGCTTCCCTGTTCCAGGCTGGGCACCACCTGCAGCGCCGCTTCAGGGGCTCAGGGGAAGACTCAGGGCCCAGACAGGGGTTTGGCTCCAGGAAGACTGTGGAGTCTTCGACACCCACTGCCTCTGCGCCTATCCCCTAGGGAGCTGGTCTCCTGCAGGGTGGAGGGCTCAGGGTGGAGCAGCCTGTTCGCACCCCACGTCTGGGCCAATAAAAATGTTCAAACTGGGTGTGTGGTGTCCGTTATGCTGGGTTGGAGGAGTTGTGGAGTGAGAATTAGGGTGCGGAATGGAGAAGTCCCATTGATCTCCAGTTCCAGTCCCAGCCTCGGCCATGGTCCATAAAACCCAGTCCCAAATAGCGCTACAATTTTTTTTTTTTTTTTAACCCCACGATTCCTGCTGGCCCAGAACCAAATGTCAGCTCAGACCCATATATAAAACTAAGATCCGGGTCAATCCAACCATTCCAACTGGCACCCCAAAAGCAATTCACCAAGAATATTTTATAGTGTGCATAGATTACAGGCCTCATGTGTGTTAGGCAGCCCTAGCACCACCCGTGACTCCAGTCTCTGGCAACCTCATAGTTTCCACTAAGGCTGCAGAGCAGCTGACCCCAAACCTAACGTCTAAATCCCAAATAAGGCAACTCCCACAACTGACCCGCCAGCTTTACAGTGCTTCCAAAGCCTGCCTATAACTTGGGCACAGTGACACATGCTTGTAATTGCAGCACTTAGGAGGCTGAGGTAGGATGACGACAGTGAACTGGAGGCCAGCCTGAACTACATGGTGACACCTTGCCTCAAGCAAAAAGGATCGAGTCCATCCTCACAGGGTCATTACAGCTCCTTGTGGGCTTGCAGCTCCATAAGGAAGGAATTGTGTACAAACGGTAGGGTGAAAGGGCCAGGGAGATAGCTCAATAGAATAAGCACTTGCCAAGCGCAGGGTTGTGAGTTCAATCCCTGGTACTGCAAAAAATAAAAAAAAATTTTTAAAGTAAGGTGAGGGAGCTGGGGAGATAGCTCCGAGGCACAAGTGCCTGCTGGGCAAGTGCAAGGTCGTGAGTTTGAACCCCGGTCCCACAAAAAAAAAAAAAAGTAGGGTGAGCTTGGGTCATGGTGGTTCATGCCTGTAATCCCCAGCATTCAGGAGGCTGAGTTGGGATGATCGCTGTGAGTTTGAGACCATCCTGGGCTGCACAGTGAGCTTTATGCCAGCCTCAACTGCATAGCTACAACCCTGTCTCAAAAAAAAAAAAAAAAGACAACAAGAGGAAGGCACCTTTAGCCAACATGACAGCCTGAAAAATTCCAAGCACTGGGTCATGCATCCCTAAGCTAATGGCTTCCTGCTTCATTAGATCAGCACCACCTAGGAAGTCACGACAAACTCAGGGTTTAAAACATGCAGATGGGCTGGGCGTGGTGGTGCACGCCTATAATTCCACCACTTGAGGGGCTGAGGCAGGAGGATCAGTGCGAGTTGGAGACCAGCCTGGGCTACAAAAGTGATCTCAAGGCCAGCCTGAACTGCACAGGGAGGCCCTGTCTCAAAAAGACAAAAACAAAACAGCAAAAAATATACAGATGAGGGCTGGCAAGATAATTCAGCAGACTAAGCACCTGCTTAGGCAAGCACAGGGACGGGGTGCCACATGCCAAGCTGGCCCTGCCTCCAGGTGTGCTGTGCCAGCCACCGAGTCCTAGCAATGGGGAGTCTGGAAACAGGAGGATCACTATGAGTCCAAGCTGCACAGTGAGACCCTGTACAAAATACATAAAAAACAAACAAACGAAACAGATGGCTGGGGTGTACTGGTGCATACATATAACCCCAGTACTCTTGCAATTCCAGCACTTGGGAGGCACACACCGGAGGATCTCCTCTTCTTTTTTTTTTGTTTTGTGTTTGTCTTTTTGAGACAGGGTCTCGCTATGCAGTTGAGGCTGGCCTTGAGCTCACTTTTGTAGCCCAGGCTGGTCTCAAACTCACACCGATCTTCCTGCCTCAGCCTCCCAGAGTGCTGGGATTACAGGCATGCGCCACCATGCCCGGCCCTCCTCTTCTGTTTTGCTCCTCTGCACTTTTGTGGATTTAGGAGATGAGACTGGTTTTGCATGGATAATCCAGAATGATCTCCCCATCTCATGGTCATAATCTTTCTTTTTTTCTTTTTTTTTTTTTTTTGTATTATAGCCAGCTCAGCCTGCCCTGGGAGTGAGGCTGGCACAGCATGTGGTGCCAGGGATTGAATTTCAGTCCCTGCACTTGCCTAAGCTTGCCTAAGCAAGCACTTTAGACCACTGAACCGTCTTGTCAGCCCTCAAGGTCATAATCTTAATCATACCTGCTGAATCCCCTTAACCACCACATGAGCTAACATCGTCACGGGGATTAGGGTGTGACCATCTTTGGGGGCACTTAGAAGTCAAATCGTGTTTCCCAGAAAAGATGTAGAAATCCTGACCACCAGTACATCAGAGAGAAACCTTATTCGGAATTAGGATCCAATTATGGTGATTAGAATGTGTTTCGTACAGGACTAGTCTGGCCCTTTAATCCAGGGTGACTGCTGTTTTTTTTTAATTCCACTGACCTAAAACTCCCAATCTTTCTTTTTTATTTTGAGACAGGGTCTCACTAAACTGCCCAGATTGGGCCCAAACTTTCAGTCCTCCCTACCGTAGCCTCGCAAGTGGCTGGGATTACAAGGGTGTACTCTGGTGCCTGGCTGAGGTGAGGCGTGCACTGGCAGGGGGCCGTGTGACAGCCAGGGCAGACACTGCAGGGGCCTATTTGCTAGCTGCTGATGGCCTAGGCTGGCCAGTAGCCCACAGAGTGGAGGGACGAGAAGTCTGCTCAGCACTTCTAGAGACTGCGGGGCTCCCTGCCGCCCCAGGGCTGGCGCACTGTCCTGGGATGAGGGAGTAAGTTAAATTAGCAGCTGGTGAAGGGTGGCCGGGGCCACCGCTTTGTTGCTGTTGTTTTGGTGCTAGGGCAGCAGGCATGCTAGCAAGAGCTCACTCAGCCACACGCCCAGCCTAGACTCTGTCTGTGTCTCTCTCTCTTTTTTTTTTTTTGTTTCAGAACTTTTGTTTGTTTGTTTGTTTATTTATTTATTTTCATGGCTGGCTCAGCCTGCCCTGAGGGCAGGGCTGGCACAGCATGTGGTGCAGGGGATCGAACCGCAGTCCCTGCAGCCACCTAAGCTTTCCTAAGCAGGAGCTTTAGACCACTGAGCCATCCTGCCGGGCCCCTCTGTCTCTTTGAGACAGGGTGTCACCATGCAGCTCAAGCTGGCCTTGAGCCCATGTCATAGCCCAAGCTGCTCTTGAACTCACAGTGATCCTCCTGCCTCAGCCTTCTGAGTGCTGGGATTACAGGTGTGCACCACAATGTCTGGCTGGACTTTTTTTTATGTTATGGCTGGCTCAACCCATCCTGAGGGTGGGGCTGGGGTAGCATGTGGTGCTGGGGATCGAACTTCAGTCTCTGTGGTTGCCTAAGCTTGTCTAAGCAGGTGCATTAGATCACTGAGCTATCTCACTGGCCCAAGGCTGGAATTTATTATTTTTTTAATAGTACTAGTATTTGAACCTAGGGCCTTATGCTGAGCTGCATCCCAAGCCCTTCTGTTTTTAAATTTTATTTATTTACTTACACAGGGTCTTGCTAAGTAGTCCAGGTTGACTTTGAGCTCACTGTGTAGCCTAGGCTGCCTGAAACAACAATCTTCCTGCTTCAGTCTCCCAAGTCCAGAGCTCTAGGACTGGGCCACCACAACTGGATTTCTTTAATCTTTTTTTTTTCCTTTCATATTTTACTACAGAATCTACAGGGTCTCACTACACAGATCGGACTTCTGGTGATCCTTCCTGTTTTCCAGACTCCCAAACACTGGGATTACAGGCTCACACTACCACACCCAGTCTCAGTCTCACTGCTGCTGTCTAGCGCACTCTGGGGGTCAGAGAAGGCACAGCATGCCGGGATCAAACCCTCGGCATCTGTGTCTGCCTAAGTAGGCGCCTTACAGGAGGTTTTATTCTTTTTTTTGGTGCCGAGGACCGAACCCAGGGCTTCCAGCTCGCTAGGCGAGCATTCTACCACTGAGCCAAATCCCCAGCCCCATAAGCAGGCGCCTTAATTGGCTGAGCTATCTGGCTGGCCCTCCTTTAAAAAAAAAAAAATCTTAGTTTTTGCACCTTTAATTCTCCCCCTTCAGCAGAAGGGTTGTCCCACCAAATTGCGTCAGGCAAGAGGTGGCAGACGGGACTGGCTGGGCAAGGACCCCTAAGGACCTAGCCCCTCATTCCTCCCACCAGGTTGGGAGTAGGACCCTGATCCAAGGTCCGCATTCCTGGGAAGAAGGGAAGAGGGCCACTCTGCCCCTTCTGCTGCTCCCCACCTCCACAGCCACATCTATGGGGACCAACCACACCCCTAGCTTGCGTGGAGGGACCGAGGTGAGTGGCCCAAGTCTCTCCACCTCCGCATGGGGACCAAGCGGGACAGGGACGACCAGGTCAGTGTCCCAGCGTGTGGCCCTGGCCTGTGGCCCAGTCGGTCTCCATAAAGCCCAGACTGACTGCCACAAAGAGGTCACCGGGACGCCAAACACAGGGCCTGGGTCTTGGCACAGGGGCCGAGGGCTGTGCCTCAGGGGAGACAAAGCGGAGGCTGCAGATACAGAAAGCTGAAGATGAGGCTGAGGGCAGAGGTGACCTCAACATTCCCAAAGTAATCCCAGCCTGTCTGCACAGATGACAAGGACGTGGCCCAGAAGCAGCAGGAGCAGGGCTCTGACCACGCGATGTGGCCAGCCCATGGCCTCGCTCAGGAGGCCCCGTTCCTGCAGGGCGGCGCCACGGCAGGCGGGCGCGGAAGCGCGGTCGGCCCGGCTGCATGCATGGCTGCAGAAGGCAGCGCATCGTGGTGCTGCCGAGAGCTCATGCATGCAGAACGTGGCCCAGGGGACACCCCGGCTGTGGCCAGTGTCCCACACTCTGGAGGCCATCGCGGTTCCATGTAGAGAGGCCGCACCTCATGATGGCAGACAGAGGCCAAGGCTAGAATGGGCAGCCAGGTGGACCATTTCGGAGCGGCCTGTAAGAACATCTAGGCTTGCACCCCAAGGTGGGGGTGCCAGAGCACACGTTCTCCACAGGTGTCTCCTTGTAGTTTAGACCACAGCAAGTTAGCCGCCGGGGAGATATCTCTGTGGCACAAGTGCCTGCCTGGCAAGTACAAGGTCGTGAGTTCAAACCCTGGTCCCATAAACAACAACAACAAAAAACCCCAAAAAACCCATAAGCCAGTGCAAATATGAACATTCTTTTTTTTTTTTTTTTATGTCCATTTCCGACTTTTTTTTTTTTTTTTAGGGTCTCACTACTGAGTCATAGTGATCCTCCTGTTTGTACCTCCCAAGGGCTGGGATTACAGACGCGCGCCACCACGCCCAGTATCGCTGGCTCAGCGCACTCTAGAGCAGAGCCAGGGAGGCATGAGGGGCCAGGAACAGAACCCTGGCCCCTGCGCTTCCTCTAAGCAAGCGCTAAATTCGCTGAGCTATAACGCCGGCCCTTGAACATTCTTATACATGACCAATGTGAACAAAAAGAGCGTGAAGGCCAGGGAGAGGCTGCTGGCGTGCCCCACATAGCCCACGCCTTCCACGAGTGGAGATAACCACTCCGACAAGCGTGATCAGGCGTTTCCTTTTGAGTGCCTCCCCACCCCTTTGGGGTTTTCACTCAGGAAGGCAAAGGAGTTCTGATTGGACAACGAACAGCTACCCGGACACAGCCGCAGCGCAGTGCAGACAGCTGGCACTGGCCATCACGGCCTTCCTCGCAGGCCCGAACGCCCCTTGTCCCAGCCGTTCATGGGCTCCGATGCCTACAGTGTCCGCTCAGGTCAGCCGTCGGTGGGTGGGAGAGGAGGACAGCAGCGGGAGGCCGCAGGGCCGGGAGGCACGGCCGGCCTCGGGCACCACCGCCCGTGATGGCGCTGCTGAGGGGGAACCCCGACATTCCCAGTGCCGTCTCCCTTTGGAATCCACGGACTGGACTGGCTTCCTCCCAGGAGCTGGGCTATGTGGGCCTGGCAGGAAGCCCTTGCGTTTCCGCCTGCGGCCCCCAGAACCCACAGAGAGGCCTCTGTTCCTTTTTGGATCTTGCTGTTTACCCTCCTTGCTGTTCCCAGCCCCAGAAATGGTAGCAGCCTAGCTTGAGATCAGGGACCCCAGTGCCTATCCAGCTTCTTCTTCTTCTTCTTTTTTTTTTTTTAAGAATTTATTTTTTTTTTTTCTTGTTTCAGAACTTTTGTTTGTTTATTTTTATGGCCGGCTCAGCCTGCCCTGAGGGCAGGGCTGGCACAGCACGTGGTGCTGGGGATCGAACTGCGGTGCCTGCAGCCGCCCAAGCTTTCCTAAGCAGGCGCTTTAGACCACTGAGCCATCCTGCTGGGCCCCAGTAGAGTGACTTAAATACAAAATGCATTTGGAAGAATTAAAAAGAAATTAAGTTTTTAGCCGGGCGTGGTGGCTCACGCCTGTAATCCCAGCATTAGGGAGGCTGAGGCAGGAGGATCGGTGAGAGTTCGAGACCAGCCAGCCTGGGCTACAAAACTGAGCTCAAGGCCAGCCTGAACTGTACAGCAAGACCCTGTCTCAAAAAGACAAAAAAAAAAAAAAAAAAAAAAAAAAAAAATAGGCTTGTTTTTTTTTTTTTAATTATGGCCAGATTAGCCTGCCCTGAGGGTGGGGCTGGTGCAGCACATGGTGCCAGGGATCAAACCGAGGTCCCTTTGGCCGCCTAAGCTTTCCTAAGTAGGCACTTTAGACCACTGAACCATCCTGCCGGCCCCCCAAAAATTAAGGGTTTTTTTTGTCTTTTTGAGACAATCTCACTATGCAGTTCAGGCTGGTCTTGAGTTCACTTTTGTAGCCCAGGCTGGTCTTGAACTGGAACCAATCCTCCTGCCTCAGCCTCCCAAGTGCTGGAATTACAGGCATGTGCCACCATGCCCAGCTAAAATTAAGGTTTATTCAAAGTGTTAATGTTTAATTATTTGATCAGTCTTATGTACTTATATCTATTAATCTAAACAGATTTGATGATGAAAATATGTAAAACAACCATTGTTACATTTTTGTTCATGTTTTGAAATTCTGTACTATATGTACTCTTTTTTGTTGTTGTTGTTGTTTTTTGTTTTGTTTTTTTAATTTTTTATTTATTTATTTTTTTCTTGTTTCAGAACCCTTGCTTGCCCATCCACTCATTTCCATGGCCGGCTCAGCCCGCCCCGAGGGCAAGGCTGGCGCAGCATGTGGTGCCGGGGATCGAACCTCGGCCCCTGAAGCCACCCAAGCTTCCCCAAGCAGGCGCTTTAGACCACTGAGCCATTCCACCGGGCCCCTATATGTACTCTTATTTGTTTTTTGTTTTTTTTTAATTTTTTTTTTTTCTTGTTTCAGAACCTTTGTTTATTCACTCATTTTTATGGCCGGCTCAGCCCACCCCGAGGGCAGGGCTGGCGCAGCATGTGGTGCCGGGGATCGAACCGCGGTCCCTAAAGCCGCCCAAGCTTTCCCAAGCAGGCGCTTTAGACCACTGAGCCATCCTGCCGGGCCCCTTGTTACTCTTTCTATCTTTTGTTTTTCTTTTTTTTTTCTATTTGCATTTCTGACATTTTTACTCTTTGTTTTTTTTTTTTTTTTTTTTTTTTTTTTTTTTTTTTTTTGTCTTTTTGAGACAGGGTCTCGCTATGCAGTTGAGGCTGGCCTTGAGCTCACTTTTGTAGCCCAGGCTGGTCTCGAACTCGCACCAATCCTCCTGCCTCAGCCTCCCGAGTGCTGAGATTACAGGTGTGAGCCACCACGCCCGGCTTGACATTTTTACTCTTTAAAATAAAAATTAAAAAAAGAGTTGGTTGGGTGAGGCAAGCGGGGCTTGGGATCGAACTTCGGTCCCCCACACAGGAGTGAGTTTGCCCAAGCAGGCACTTTAGACAACTGAGCCATCCTACCAGCCCCCACCCCTTTTTTTAAGAGAAGGAAAATCTATTGTGGAAAAGGTGTGGGGAATAGAAATAGCTCCTGAGAGGCAGGAATGGTCGCCAACCTAGCTACTTCTAAGTCTAAAATTATTTCAAAATGGAAAACAATCTATAGTTATTTTTGCAATGCGCCCAGCATTTCTTGAGCAAGGAGACTGGCAGATCAGAGAATCGCAAGACTAGAGCAGAAGTAAAATGAAAAGCTTCGAGCTCTTGAACACATTCTGTATGCAGTCCTTGGCGTCAGAGGTGTTCCTTGGGACTTGCTCTGGAGGTTGAGCAACTAGGCCAGTTGACCGGGACTATAGCTCCGTGGCTCAGGTCCTGGCTGGCAGGCCTGAGGTAGTTCGTTCAATTTCCAGGGCATTGTGTGGGCCCTGCCTCCAGCCCTCAGGAGGCTGAGGCAGGAGGGTTGCTACAAATTCAAAGCCAGCCTGGGCTACAAAGTGAGTTCGCTCTTTCTGGAAAACACCAAATGGCGGATGACGCTGGTGCAGCAGGAGGGTCTGGAGGCCCTGGCGGCCCTGGCGGCCCAGGCATGGGAGGCCGTGGCCCCTTCCGTGGAGGCTTCAGCAGTGGCCTTTGAGGTCACAGGCGTGGTAGAGGCCAAGGCCTCGGGGCTCGCGGCAGTAAGGCTGAAGACAAAGAGTGGATTCCTGTCACCAAGCTGGGCTGGCTGGTCAAAGACATGAAGATCAAGTCCCTGGAGGAAATTTATCTTTTTTCCTTACCCATCAAGGAGTCTGAGATTATTGACTTCTTCCTGGGCACATCCCTCAAGGATGAGGTTTTGAAGATCATGCCTGTGCAGAAGCAAACTCCTGCTGGCCAGGGGACCAGGTTCAAGGCATTTGTCACCATTGGAGACTACAATGGTCATGTTGGCCTGGGTGTAAAGTGTTCCAAGGAAGTAGCCACTGCCATTTCCTGGCGAAGCTCTCCATTGTTCCTGTGAGGAGAGGCTACTGGGGAAACAAGATTGGCAAGCCCCACACTGTTCCTTCCAAGGTGACTGGCCGCTGTGGCTCTCTGTTGGTGCATGCGATCCCTGCCCCCAGAGGCACTGGCATTGTCTCAGCCCCTGTGCCCAAGAAGCTGCTGCTGATGGCTGGAATTGATGACAGCTATACCTCTGCTAGGGGCTGCACTGCTACCTTGGGCAACTTTGGTAGGTGGCCCACTCAAGGGATTGACACTAAGGCCAACTTTGATGCCATCTCCAAGACCTACAGCTATCTGACCCCTGACCTCTGGAAAGAGTTTGTGTTCACCAGGTCTCCCTATCAGGAATTCACCGACCATCTTGTTGAAACCTATACCAGAGTCTCTGTCCAGAGGACTCAAGCTCCAGCAGTAGCTACAACATGAAGGGTTTTTACACAAAAATAAAATGAACTAAGTCTGCCAAAAAAAAAAAAAAAAAAAAAAAAAAGTGAGTTCAAGGCCAGCCTAAACTGTATGGTGAAACCATGTCTCCAAAGGAAAATAACCAGGGCCAGGGAGATAGCTCAGCAGACCAAGCACCTGTTTAGGCAAACTCAGGGACTGGGATTCAATCCCCAGCACTACAGGCCTGCCCCCCAGGTGCGATGTGCTGGCCATGGAGTCTGGGTGTGGTGCTGTGCACCTGTAATCTCAGTATTGGAGAGGCTGGCGAGGCTGAAACAGGAAGTTCACTACGAGTATGAGCTGTGTAGCGAGACCCTGTGCCAAATACATACAAAAAAAAAAAAAAGAGAAACGAACAAATACTCTGACCAAAACAATATATGGTATAAAAAAGAGATTTTTTTCTTGTTTCAGAACTTTTGTTTGTTTGTTTATTTATTTAATTTTTTTTGTCTTTTTTTTTTTTTTAAGAATTTATTTTATTTTATTTATTTATTTTTTCTTGTTTCAGAACCTTCGTTTGTTTATTCACTCATTTTTATGGCCAGCTCAGCCCGCCCCAAGGGCAGGGCTGGCGCAGCATGTGGTG
>PVJA010044861.1:0-15943 GCA_004027025.1 Myocastor coypus | reverse complement strand
GCCTTCTCTTTCGCGGCAGTATGCCTTCCTGTGCCATGGTGATCAGAAATAAGGTTAGCTCCTTCTTGCCCTCATGACAAGGGAGGACAGAGAGCCGGCCATGTGACAGCAGACTGACCCTCACCAGGACTCCGAGGATACGGCCCTGGGAGGGTCCCCGTAGTGCCTTCAGCGACAGCCGGTGCCCAAGTAGCCTGCTGCACCGAACCCTCCAACCCAGCCCGAGGGACCGCGAAGGCCGTCAGAGGAAAGCCCAAGTCCACCTGGGAAGTTACGCTTCCCAGACCTCTCTGCTCCCCAGGCCAGGCAGCCCAGCAGCAAGAGGAGCCAGGTCTGCAGCAGGGGCAGCGCTGAAGGCTGGGCTTCCGGGCTCCCGCTCCATCTGCAGTTCAGGCTCCCAGACGCTAGGTGGCACTTTCGCCCAGTATTTGTTAATCTTGGACGCACCTTTCAATCTCTACAGGGGCAGCCCCAAGTCCAAGCACACCCCGGAAGCGGAGCCCCACTCAAGCGAGGAGAGGAGCTGAGCACCTAGGACGCTGGATCCAATGTCACGCTCACCGCAGAGACCATTTTCCGTTTCCCAAGAAGACGTGAAAAACAGGAAGGACAGCTGGCCAGGCCATATTCCCTCCAGACGTGCAATGCCCCTCAGTTTTAAGATAATTACAAGGTGTGGCGTAAGGTCCACTCAAGTTTCCTTAGAGTGCTGGCCACCAGTGGCTGTGTCACCGAGTCCATGGGCCAGCACCTCCAGGACAGGCCCTGGCCCTGGGCTCTGGTCTTTGCTGTCACCTCTCAGGTCACTGTCCAGACCTCCAGAGTCCTGAGCACGTACAGCTGCAGGGCAGGGCCACTGCGACTCTCTGTGCAAAGCAGGACAAGATGGGCTCCAGAGGGTGGCTTTCTGGGCACGAGGGTCCGAGACAGGTAGGGACAGAGACAGACACAGGGACCCGAAAGCTGGAGCTAGCGCTGGAGCGAGGTATCAGAAACCGGGGATGGGCAGGGCTGCTGCAGCCTCACCAGCAGCAGGAAGGGAGACAAGAGACCCATTCTTCCTCTAGGCCCTGAAGGCACAGGCCCTGCTGACTTCCTGGTGTCACGCGTGTGACTTCCACATGGGACACATGACTGGGGATGCCGTGGTCACCCTGGGGACCCTCAGGGCCTTAACCTCAGCACCAGCCAGTCCTCACTGCATGAATGTGTGAGCCCTCTTGGTCACCTTCCCTGTCACTGGGACACAGCCTCCTGCTGGCCCTTACCCCACACGCGCTGATGCTGTGCTCCACCTGCACCTCTGCAGAATGCTCTGCCCCCCCCCCCCACACACACTGGTGGGAAAACCTATGGCCTTCCTGCTCTAGGAAAGGAGGTGCAGTGCTGCAGGGGACCCAGGAGAGCGGGAGCCACCTTCAGGGAAGAGGCTACCGCAGGAACCAGAGGTGGAGTAGAGCTGGGGTGCAGACCGCTCCGCGGTTCTGTGCCCAGGGAAGGGAGCCTGCCATGGTCAGTGGGCTAGGCTCCCCGTGGCCAAAGCCTGCTTGTGGAGAGGCTGGATCTCGGGCACCTGCAGCCTCTAGGCTGTCAGCCTGGCCCCCCCAGCCCAGGCTGGCTCAGGACTGGGGCTGTGAGCAGAGGAGAGGGGCCATGACTCAGTTTCCCTCTCCCCCACTGACATGTGCTCAAGAGAGACAGAGGCAGCCACCCCGCAGCCCTGCAGCAGAGGCCAGTGGGTGAATGCTGCCTGGTTCGTGCAGGTCTGCGCAGCAAGTCGCAGGGTTCCGTGAGTCAGCCGAGGGTTTAGAAGTGCAGACCTGGGCAGCAGAAATGACAAGGCTTCTATCCCTCTCCCGCATCATCCAGAAAGTAAGCAAGACCTAGGCCGTGCGAACAGGTGGCTGGCTTATGGAAGACACACCTTTCCCAAATTCTAGATAAATATCTCCACTTTTATAAAACTGACACAGAGCTGGGCACGACGGTGCATGCCTGTCATTCCAGCACTCTGGAAGCCTAAGGCAGGAGAATTTCAAATCTGAGCCCAGCCTGGGCAACTTAGTGACTTAACCCCCATCTCAAAATAAAAGTTAGGGGGCTCAGGTTGTAGTTCTGTGCAAAGACCCTAGGGCTGGCGCCAATCTCTAGGGCCGCAAAAGGGAAAAAAAGAAGAAAAAAGGAGGAGGCCAGTTTGCCTAGATTCCTCTCTGATCTTCTAACCCACACAGAACATCACTTTATTAACCCCATTTTAAAAAACATATTTAAGTTACAGCACAAAAAAAATACTAATGTAAGATGCAAGCACAGTTATTAAAGTGTCCATCAATATCCTGGGTAACACATGCAAGACAAGACGTGCACAGCTCAGAAATGCTCCTGTCCGTGCAGCAGACTATGAGCACGGTTCAGAGGAGGCCAGAAGAGACAGCCGCTGCCACACGGACCAGCAGCTGTCCCGGAGGCAGCCGGGGGGCTCTCTGCGGCCTCCGTGCTCTGCAGGTAGCGCTTGCACAGAGCCTACACAGCCGTCCCAAGCCCGCCCGTCCTCTCCGGGTGCCTCAGAATTCCTACCATGATGGAATGATGGGGGAGATGGCAAGAGGAAATCTGCTAACGTGCTCTTTTTGTGCCCATCCACAGGTGGCTGAAGCCAGAGATGGAGATGCGGGACAGTCGTCCATACTTTTTGGCAAAGTTTTCCAAGTGGGAAAACAATCAAAGATGCTCTTGAGAGCAACCAGGGCAGGGTGGATGAGAAGCCGGGATACAGAAGTGTCGGCCGACTTCTGAGCCCACGGTCGCACAACAGCCCTTGCCCAATGTGGCTATGGACCAGCCTTCAGGGACAGAGCCTGGCAGGTTTTGGTATCACCCCACCTGTCCCTTCTCAACATGGGAGAAGCCCTGGGGCACCAAGGAGGGAGAGTGTGACCCTGGGGAGTCCCGTCATGGCCAAGTTGGGGTTTGGCTCTTACACTCCTGTGTTCAGAGCTGGGCTTCTGGAAGGTGAGCGGAACCTGGGGCACTGTAGTTTCCAGGGGGTTAACCCACCTACGGTCCATGACCGGAAGTGCTGCTGGGCGGGAGAGTCTGGCCAGAAGAGGTGGCCCCCGGGGAAGGGAGTGCCTCTCCCCAGCTGCTCTCGTCTCTCTGCTTCCTGCCACCAGGTGGCAGGCAGCTCTCCTTCAGGCCCTTCGAGCCTCGGAGCAGGCTGACGGCAGGTTGGAACTGAGAGCCACGAGAAACTTTCTTTTTTAGGTGCAGGCGACAGCTCCTGGGTCCCAACCACACAAATGTGGCTGAGACTAGAGGTCGTGCTTGGAGGCGGTGGCACTGCGGACCTCCTCAGTGACTGCAGGGCCACAGTCTGCTCTCAGGACAGTGATGTGGCAAGTATAAAAGCCACGCATGACTTGGCCCCTGTCACCGCCCCCCCCCAAGCCAGGCAGGGCGTCCAGCACACAGGATGTGACCCTGGTGGGTTTCTCCCTCCCTGGTGGCCGAAGAGTGTGGTAGAGGCCCCGTGCGGAGCAGCAGGCTATACTTCTTAGATTCCATCTTCTGCGTCCTGCTGCTGCCCTATTTGAGGCCTTGCTGATGGTACAGGGACTGTTCCTCTAGGGTGTACGGACTCTTGGGGACAGCGGGTGGCTCATCCAGACCACAAACATCCTGCTTCTTATGTGGGTTCCGATCGGAGCCACCCACCACGGCCAGAGGACTCTCTGATGCTGTGCCACACACCAGTCCTCTCTTCCTCACAGCTGGGCACCAAGCCACCAGGGCTGGTGTTGGGCCCCAAGCTGCCAGCATCACCCTGACAGCCAGCCCAGTCCTAAGCCTGGCTTGCTCAACCTCAGCCCCCTTTCCTTCCTGTGGAAACTGTGGGCATGACATTCACTGGTCCCCTCCAGTTCGCTCTGTGTCCTGACCCTCCCAGGACATCCGCAGTGGTCTCCATGCCCTGTGTTTCCTCTTGAGATTCGCGAGCGGAATGAATTCCCCTGTCAGTGGCAGTCATCTCCTGATCTATGGGTATGGACCATGCCACACGCAATAATAATAAAGCCTTCCTTTATAGGCGTGTGCCCTGGGGAGAGGCGCAGAGAGCTCACGTGATGACCGCAGTCGGGCACAGGGTGGCAGAGAATAGCAGCACCCGCCGCTGCCACCCAACTCCCCGCTACGAACACCCGCAGCAGAGGTCCGTGGCCTGTTAGAAACTGGGTGATCAAGTGGCGCCTCGCCACATGCCCCGCTGCTCCCAGTCGCTCGGATCCCCGTGAGATGGGCAGGCATCAGAGGCCCACAGGAGCCCCAGCCTGCCGGGGACTCTGGCACTTCTTTGAATTGTTCCCCAAACCACTCCTACATCTTCCTCCAAGCAGGCACCTGCTGCCAGAACAAATGGAGACCCCCGAGCTCCGACACCGGTGGCCTCCTTATACCAACCTCAGTGTAAAACACACCGGGTGTCACAGACGACAGGCAACTCATCAGAATTCACCGGTGACACCGTGTCGGTGTGAGATTTACAGCCCAGGGAGCCACTATGTTGTGAAAGGCTCGCCCTGTCTGTTTCCCGAGATGACGTCCCACCAAGGATAGCTTACACATCAGCGGTGGCCCCTTGAAGATCTAGGATCCTTAAGCCAAGACCATCCTTGGAGCTTGTGGGTCTCTGGACACACTTGGCCGAGACAGAGCCCACACATGCAGAGACAGACGCAATCTGATGCAGACCTTCTGCTTGCGGTGAACTAGAGTTAAATTATGCAGGTAGGAAATTTACGGCCTCGCACTGAATAATTCACATATGCAAGCTGTCAAACTGCTGATTATTCCTTCAAAGAAAAACAATCAGATATTTGTATCATAATATTTTACCTCATCTAAGGCTAAACTGCCGAGGTGTCAGAGTGATCAGGAAGCCTGTTTCTCCGGCTGTCAAGTGGTGCTGAGGGAAATTACATGCGCATGAGCAGGGAAGCCGCCCGCACCTCTGTCAGGGTTACAGATTGGTTCAGCCCATAGGAGCACAGGGCTCGTGATTCCTGTCATCCGTTCTCCAGAACCGTGGGCATGCGACAGTCCACACGGCCCTTACGGCACAGCGCAAGAAGCAAGCATAGCGATGCCGCACAGCTCTGTGGAATGACAGAGGAGGACAGAACCATCTGCCCTAGGTGACCCGGCTTTCACAGAGCTCTGGAGTGAGCTCAGTCCTGCAGGGCTGCAGACAGACAGGGTGGCAGTGAGGCGGGAGCACAGCACGGCGCTGTGACTGGGTGGCAGTGGTGGGACCAGAGTTCTGTCCTAGAAATGGCTTCTGTCCATCTCACGAGGGGAGGATGCGAAAGGAGACGCAGGGCTAAGTTAGTTGGGGTGCTTTGTGTGCAGGAGAAGGGGTGGGGGGAAGTATCAGTGAAGACCTCTGCGCTTGGCTGTGGCTACACGGTGGTCTGTGAAGGTGGGGACTCAGGAAGAGAGTCAGGGGCCCTCCTGTGTAGAGAAGGGGGCGGCAGCGAGGCCTGGGCACTGGCCGTCTGCTCAGATGTGAGGCTCTGTGCAGGAGCCGTGGGCGCTGGGCAGCTATTCCCACAGCTGCCTGCATGAGGCCAAAGCACGAGTCTTTCAGGGGATGGACTTGAACTTTGCAGCATGCAGGGCCATTTAAAACACTGCGGCTATTGATGAGTCATCAGCAGATCATGGAGTAGCTACACAAGCCCTAAAATGAGGATGCAGCATAGGAGAATGGGAAGCTTTGACACTCTCAGGTTTAGGGCCAGGAGAGCCGGCGCAGGAGGCCACAGAGCCTCGGGGAGTCACAGGTGTGCCCACCCACGGGCCACAGTTTCTACTTGGGTAAGGAGAGATGATCTAAGCACCAAATTCTGGGACTTAATCTGCTAATAATCTATGATTGCCATAGAAACTAACATTTTCACACACGATACCTAATTTCATCAAGAATGCCGTCATCATGGCCGTCAACACCCTAGTGAAGCTGCAAACCCCTTGACATTTTAGGTTTAACCATAAACAAGACTAAAACACGTGATGGTGAGGGAGTAACTCTCAGACAGATGTGCAAGGTGTCTGTGAAGTTTAGGTACTGAGAAAACAGAGCATTTTTGTGTGAAGAGGCCTTTCTACCTAACAGGTCAGCCTTCCAAGGCAAATCTCACCAACTTTGCGACAGCCCTCAGAGGCAAGCTGTAATTCCTCGTAAGAGGCCTTCCAAGTCTAACAAAATCTGATAGTACCTCCCAACACCAAAGAAACTTCGGAATACTTGCATAGGTGTTCTCTGTCTCCACGATAAATCTCACAGGGTCACAGAGAGAGACATTTGTCACCCTGGAAAGGACAACGAAGACGTCCACTTAGCAGGAAAGACCCAGCCAGCGGCAGTGTGTACACACACCATTTTCCCATTATGTATTCAGCACTAGATTTTGCAGGAAGGATCTCCGAATCCCGTCCAGGTGGATAGTTGGCTCTACATGCTTTCTTGGGCAGGGCTAAAAGGTAGATCTAACCCAACTTATCTCTAGTGTCTTATCTGTCCAAAATGTATTTTGAGAAGCTTTAAAAACACACCTGCCTTCTTAAGGACAGTATCACATTTTTTAAAGGAGATAACTATCCCAAGGGTTGAGGTAAGACAACCAAGTCCACCACAATGAGCCAAGATGTTCCAGAATGTTCTCTTGGCCTCCGCATCTATCCCGGTTGTTCTATGTTAGGGCTCAGATCTAAAATGATGGACAACGTGGAGCTGTCTGGTGTTGTGCCAGAGGAGCCCAGGAAAGCACAGCTCTCCTCCAGAGGATCACGCAGCCTCCCTGCACTTGGGGAGTCCACCTGGAAAGGGCATTTGAGGCCACATGGGCAGATCCACACCGCAAGCTTTCCCTCTACTCTAACATCTCCACGGATATGTTAGGGGTGATCAAACCATGTGGTGAACTTAACGTTTTATAATTTTAGAAATTTAGCACAGTAAAACCCACAGCTGTCGGCCCCCTTCGGAACGCTCCTCCTTGCTTCCGGTGGGCCGGTTCCATCACTCTCACTGCTTCCTGAAGCTGCTACAGAGATCCACTTTCACGTCTTTACAAGATGTGATAAAAAATAAGGTGGAGGCCACTGTTGTGTGCCAGGCATGAGAAAGGTGGGCTTGCAAAAATGTAGCAGTGTGCCCTTCTCTACCTGCGTGTGAGTATGGAACCTCTACCTTATTTTCTCCTAACTCCTCCGATCCTCTACTCTTAATTTTTTTTCTCTTGCTTCACTGTAGTTCTTTGAGGTGTTGTATGCACGCTGATTTTCTCTGATTCTCTTATTTAAAAAGATCAGAAAGCTGTAAGTAGCCACCTTTAGCAATCTGGGTAGGACTGTTCTCAGCATGCCAATGCGGCTCAGCCAAATTCACCTGTGTCCATGGGGAAGTGGCTCTGCTTATCGGACTTGGAGCATAAGGGACACTTGTCCTGAAACCTTACTGAGCTAGGACAGCTCAACTTGTCCATGTGTACGCATCTCCTACCTCAGACAGGAAAGGTGCCCCATCTATAGTCCTCTACACAAGCACTTAACGCTCATGTTCCCTGCGTGGAGAACAGCCAAGGGTGCGCTCCTTGTGGCCCCTCCACACTGGCATGCTCTGCACCCACAGCTCACGCATGCTGACTAGCTGCAGCACTGACTAGTGAGCGCTGGGCAGCAGGCAGCCAGGCCCATGCCGTGCCGCTGACGCTGACGCTGACACTGGAGAGAGGATGGAGAAAGAGAAACACAGTACAAGGCAGACCTTGCTCCTTGTGATCCTACAACGTACCAGAGCGACAACTGCAAATTTTAGGGGATTTTCCTTGAAGCCTGATGCATCTCCACGAACAGTAAGTAAGCAGCTTTGTATGTCCAAAGGGCTTGCAATTGCTCTGACGCAATTTTCTAGAGATTCAGGGAGGAGAAATACCAGTCATACCATACCCTTCCTTGCTCAGAAAATAAATTAAAGCAGAGGAGTTTCCAAACAGCTGCTGATTTGGAAACCTAACTCCCCAACCTCAGCACAGCGATCTCTATTCACTCCCTCCCTGAACGCAAAGTTATTGCCCAGCACTTGAGTTTTTCTGAGAGGCTCTCTCTCCACCGAGCTGGGGTACCACATCACAGCCAGGATACTGGGAGAAGCAAGGGGCTCTGTCCAGAATCAGCACTGATCATACGTTCTGAGCACACAGAGCAGCCGGGGTAGGACAACACAGCCTCAACCCTGCAGGTTTGTGTGCGAAGCAAGGCTGAGAGCTCCTCCCACTTGGTGGCGGGGGTGCCCACCACACCGCTGGGCCTTGGCAGCTCTCCACTAGGACAGTCGTCCCCATTGTTTGGAATTACTGTCTGAGAAGACATGCTGTCTTAGGAAATTGCTTCAGAAGTGTTTCTCCCCCACTAATCAAAGGACAGTCATCCCACCTGCCATGTGACTTCTAATGTGACTGGATGGAATGGCCCACTGAGGAGTGAGGTCAGCTGCCCTGTACCCAAATGCTGCCTCATGTTCTCATGGACCTCTTATAGTTTACATCTAAGATGCTCCCTAAAGACTCGCATACTCATAGGTGTGGCTTTTGGAAGATTATGGAGGCCCTAGACTCACCAAGGGATTCATCCACTGAGCCATTTATAGCTGCATGTGCTATTTGTTGGAAGTGGTCATTGGGATTGTGAGCTTAGAGCCTTTCTTTCCTGGCCTCTCCCTCCATTCCCCCTGTCTCTGTTGCCTGCCATGGGCTGCCCGGCTGTCCACTGCTCAGCTGTTACACGATACTGTTTCTGCTTTAGAGCTGAATAACCATGAATGAACGCACCCAACCCGAGAGCTGAAATCAATGCTACTCTTTTGAGCTGTGGGTGTCAGGTCTCAGCACCACGAAGTGAAGAAGACAGGCTCTCAACAGAGTGTTCACTTAGGAAGACATAATTTTGTTGTAGGAATCACAGCTTTGGGCAAACAAGTGCAACAAAAATATTGTCCAGACCCATCACACCTTCTTCGAGTGCTGCAACCTCAGGTTCTAGAAGTGGGAGATTTTCCAACTTAAAACACGTAGTTCGTTTCCCAACATTAAGGCTGAGCTCACATCAGTGATCCTATCCTTTGTCAAGTGACCTTGTTTCTCTAGGAAGTTCACTCAGGATCTTTACAGATCCAACATAGCGAGGATCTTCTGGTTTCGACCACCACACAAGGGACCTCTGACATGACACAAGAGAGAAGACGCTTTCCGTTCTTCCTTGGAGGTGTCCCTTCCTCATAGGATCAAGGCCCAGCCCCACCCAGCCAGAGCCCACCTCCATAACATCACTTAAGCTGCATCACCTCCTGCAGGTCTAACTTCCCAATGCTGCCCTACTTGAGGCTGGCTCTGACCATACAAATTTCTGAAGGATACAATTCGTCCGCAGCAGTCTTCATGGACTGAGTAGCTCTGGACATGTTATCAGCCTCTCTAAGTCTTGTTTGAGGATTTGTGAAACACGTATTATATTTATCTCAGGAATTATGATGGTGGGCCAAAAGCTCCTTGAAAATCCTGGAAGTGTTTACAACTTCAAAAATGACTCAGAACTGTTACTGTGCCCGTTGTCACCTTGTGAGGATGCTGGTTAATCCTTCCCCCAGAAACACTACACTCTGCATGGTGGATCTCCAGGACTGGAGGCCCCGAAGCTGTCCCCCTGTGGACCCTTCCTGCTTGTCACCAGGAAAATCCAGTGGGGGGCAGCTGGCCATCAGCACAGCGTCTCGTGGCTCCTCCTCCCTCAACTGGTCCGATGAGGAGCACTCCGTCTTCATGCCGTTCTTAAGCCATGGTGCCTGACCTCCAGTCAGACCCTCCTCCCCGCCAAGGCCCCGCCAGATCTGGGGTGCAGGTGCATGCCTGCGATGCCAGCAGGTGGGAGGCAGAGGCAGGGAAATCACCAGCCCGGGCCAAGTCAGTGTGGGCGACTCAATGAAACCCTGTATCAAAGTAAAAGAGGGCTGCTGTTATTGCTCTGGGTGAAGGCCCTGGGCTCGATTTTGAGGAAAAAAAAAATTTATCCTTAGGCAGTGAAGAAGAACACCAACCTGAACCTGCAGAAAAAGAGTTTAAGGGAAGAATTTTAGAGGAATCATTTGACAGCTTTTCGTACACTGCTGCCCAAGGCCCTCAGGGGAGAAATGTCTCCCAGCCACAGAAGGCCTCAGCTGGCCTGGTCTCCTGCTCAGGGCACACTCTCAGCAGAGACTGGGCTTGGTCGCAAGCTGCGGCTCCTATCTTGTCACAGAGCAGGCCCTCCAGCACCACAGCAACTGGGGCCTCGGTACCCAGATGCAGCCAGGGCTGCCTGCTCATCTGCCCCGCAGAGCAGTGCTTCCCCTGAGTCCACTCTGCGGTCCTCGACCCTGCTTGTGCACATGTGTGAAGCAGGATTGTGAGAAGACATCTGAGCTTCATGTTTGCCCTGTACGAACTTCATGTTTTTACTACGCTCTGTCATAAAGACGGATGGGAAAATGTCTCTTGGGTCTCAGCACAATAAATCAATATAAGCTATATATTTTTATTATCAACACTGCGGTTCATGCAAAGGATTTGATTTCTCCTCCATCTACGACAAGATTCAAAATGAAACGTGTATTTCATTTGCAATAAGCGCAACGACCTTTAGAAAGCATTCCGGCTATTATTTTGCTACTGAACTTATCTTGCTCTTGTCCCTCAAACTCCACAACTATTTAAAAAATAAAATCTTTAAGTCTCCTTGAATTACCTGTTCTGCGTTCATCTGCCAAGTCCTTCTTCCACTGGAGCAGGGGGCCATGACTGAATCCGATTTCGCGCATAATCTCTAGCTCTGATCTTCAAAACGTTCCACGTGACGTAAGATACCACTCCCCCCACTGTACTTCCAGGAAGCTCCAGGGCTGCCTGCTGCTCTGAGTCCTTCCAGTACCACACCAGGCCCTGGTCTAGCCTGTGGGAATCCCCAAGCAAAAGCTGAAGCGAGAGATCAGCTGACAAGAGGGCACACAGAAGTCCTTCCCTGGGGATACCTGTGCCCTTGTCTGGCCCAGTAAGCACACTATTCAGGGTGCCGGCTGTTGTGGAGCTCCTGCTGTGGACACTATTTATTGGCAGGGATAGAACAATTTTCAGTGGTTAGTCAAAGAATGTCCAAATTTAATTAAGTTCTGTTAGTCAAGCCAAAGTGAGAAACACTGACAAGGTCCACTGGACCTCACAGGACACTGGTTAGCTAAATATTCCCTAGCTGGTGATCACAGCTGCAATTTCTGATGTAAATCATTCATATCTCTATGGAGTGCACTTAATAAAAAGGTTTTAAAAGAACTGGGTCATTTCTGCTAAGGTCTTCCACTCACTTTAGTAGCTGTCATGTATTATCTCTTGGGAAGTAGATTTTTAATGTCACACAAGCCAAGTTACTCAGACTTCAAAGACCCCAAATTCCACTGTTCAGTGACTAGACTTTGAAGTTAGTCACACCCCGTCTCAGGTTTTGACAGATAGCTGCGGGGTAGGATGAAGGTTGGGTGGAGCGCAGACCGCACCATGACCTCTCCTGAGGAATCCCCAGGAAAACAGTTTGGAGATCCATAGGTAAATCTACAACAGTGGTTTTCTTTCGCTGTTGGTGGATCGCTGTATGTTTTCCCCCGCTACGGTACCAGGAAATGAACTTAGGACCTTGCACTTGCCCGGCAAACACTTATTCCACTGAACTTTTTCTCCAGTCCGGGATCTCTGTACTTTGGCATGTAAAAATTCTGGGAGGTTTTTCCAAGCCTCAAGAAAAACTTATACCCATTCTGTGCAAAACTAAATGTAGCTTGCAAATACGTTTTGAATATATCACGTATAAACTCCTTGTGTGTGTGTGTATATGTGTGCATGCATGTGTGTGTACATGTGTGTGTGTACATGTGTGTGTGTGTGTGTGTGTGTGTGTGTGTGTGTGTGTGTGTGCAGGGTCTCACTACAGAGCTCAGACTCATATCGGTCCTCCTGTTTTCAGTCTCCCTAGGGCTGATATAGATAAGTGTTTCTGAAAGTTTCATGTATTAAATCTTTAGTACCCAGCTCACAGTGCTAGGAGGTGGTGGCACCTTTAAGAGGTGGAGCCTGGTGGGAGGAAGTCATGGGGCATGGCCTTGGAGAAAGACAGCCCCTTACTGTCTCCCAGTTTTGGGCTTCCTGACTGCCATGAGGAGAACAGCTCTTTCAATTGCATGTTCCCCCATGATGTCCTGCCTTCCTGCTGGCCCAACAGGAGGAACTAGCTAACTGAAGCCTCTGAAAACACTGATTGAGATAAACCTTTCTTCTTTTTTCTGTGATCACTGATATTTTTTTTTTTATAGTAGTACAAACATGGCTAGCACTGAAGGACATGAAAGGCACTGACCTGTTAAGATAGTCTACCCTAAGCAATGGCCTGTATTGCTTTTATTTATTTGTTTGTTTATTTATTTATTTATTGGTGCTGAGGACTGAACCCAGAACTTCCAGCTTGCTAGGTAAATATTCTACCACTAAATCTCCTTGTCCTGTAGTGCAAGAAATACCAAGTTTTACATGGAAATATATTTCCTTTTGTTTTCTTTTCTCACTCAGATTTTCAACTTCACCTTTGACTCCTTATGTGGGTTTTTACTTTTTAGCTACTACTAGAGACTGAATTTGATTAGATCTCTTTTGAGTGACTTGAAGCAATCACATATTGTAAAGCAGTTTTTCATGTGGCTGGTGGCTCCGGCGGGTGAGGTTCTTTTCATCTTGCCCACCTCTGAATTAATTTGTAAACTTGGGTTAAGCTTAGCAAAGCTTCTGTTTTATATTGATGACTGTGACTTAGTTCTTTCTGTAGTGCTTTATGCTGTGTGAAGCTTAGTGCTATGGTTTGTGCATAATGCAGTCATGGGCAGCTTCTGGAATTTGTAATTGATTACTGTGCAAATGGGTGCTGCACCTGCCCTGGGGCAGGTGATTTGCATTTCAATGTAAGGAAAGAAGAGAAGTGAGCTGCTTGAGAGGCTGCTAGCTCTCCCTGCTCTCTTGCTCTTTAACTGCCACCATGAAAGTTTGCTCTCTGCCCTGTGCTACTCTGCCTTGGAGCCAGCTGACTATGGACTGAAACCTCCAGTTACTGTGAGCTAAATAAACCTCTCCTTCCCTATTTTGAGTGTCGAGTGTTTGTCCCATCAACGAGAGAAGAGTAACTAAGACACTGACTTAGAGATAATTGTTTTTAAAGCTATTTTTTTTTTAAGGGAGTAAGGAATGTTCCACATCCTTTACTTATCAAATATTTCACTAAAATGCAAGAGATCCTTATTTCTTAAAATTTGGTGGAACTTAACCTGTGAAATAATATAGCATTATTGGATGAGCAAAATATTTAACATTTAATATCTCAGAGTATAAATATCTCTGGCTAGGTGTGGGGCTGCAAGCTGGTAACCCTAGCACTCAGGAGGTTGAGGCAAGAGGATTGCTACTCATTCAGGTTTAGCCTGGGCTATTTAGCAAGATACTATCTCAAAACAACCAAATAGCCAAATGATAGGTAAATAAATAAATGAATAAATAATTAAGTCTTTAACATATGATTTTTTTTTTTTTTTTTTTTTTTTTGGTACAGGGTCTCATTATGCAGCTTGGACTCATAGTGATCCTCTAAATTTCAGACTCTGCAGCGCTGGGATTACAGAGAGGAGCCACCATGCCCAGACTCTGTTGCCAGCTCAGCCTGCCAAGGGCAGGGCTGGTGTGGCATGTGGTGCCAGGACTGAACCCCAGTCGCTGTGCTTGCTTGAGCAGTTGCTAACATGTTGTCTGTTTAGATTTTCATTTTTTTCCCCCTTAGATCAATTTTGGAAATCTGTATTTCTCAAAGAATTGTTAGTTTTAATTATTGTGGCATAATTATTAATATAATTGCTGACTTTTATAGCTTCAATGATGCTTATAGTTAGGCTACAAATCATTTTTCTCCTTCTGAATACTACATACTGGGCCTTTTCTGTACTTTACACTTAATCTCAAGTGTATGGTGGTTTTTAATTGTGATCTCTTAACGATACAGTTTTCTATTTTGGGGGGTCCCTTTGTTCTTTGACTTTCAGAAGTATCCCTAAAGAGCCTCCTGAGATTCCTTTTCACTTGTATGAGTCCACACCCAGGCTCTGTGAGCTGCAGATTCCTGGCAGCAAGGCATCCAAACCATGAATGACCCTAACCCTGGCTCTCCTAGGCGACACTAGGCTGTGTCCCTAAAGATGATCCCAGCCCCTGCTACAAGTCTTGGCTCAAGGAAATGTCCTGCCACCAAATGCTTTATGTGACTGACCTGCCCTCACTGCTCTCAAGTTTCAGTCATGCTCTATACATCCCGGCACAAGCTGCCATTTCCCTGAAGATCGCCGGTCTTCCGGCGACGCCCTGCTCATGTTCTCCGGGGCCCTCGGCTCCATCCCTGCGCTCACTTCCAGAACCACGGTGGCTTCTTTCTTAGATGGGGCTGAGCTCAGTGTCGCCAGACTGGGCCCCGTGGCCACTGTGTGAGGAAGCCTGTCTGACACTGGCCATCCCACTTCCGTGGTTCATGTGACAAACTGGGAGCCCCAAGTCCACCGATGTCCCCACTTGAGTATCTCCGCCTCTTTCCCTACTGCACATAATCTAGATTAAAGCTCTAAGCAAGGTCTCTCGGTTCTTAAACAATTCTATGCGAATTTCACATGCCACCCCGCGTCCCTGGAGTCACGATTCCAATCCTCGCGGTTTCCAGCCAGCCCGGAACTCCCAGAGTAGGATCTGTGTGATCATTCTCTGGTATTTTTCTCTTTATCTCCAGCACCTGGGAGATTTTACTTAATTTTTTCCCCTAAGTCATATATTTTAAATATTTATTTCTATCAATAAGTATCTATCTAGACTTAGAAATAGGCATCAGTGTATAAATATCAGTATCTATGGATGCCCCTAAGTGCCTACAGGTATCTATAGACAGGTGAGATCTGTGGGCATTAGAGAGGTGGACGCTAGGTGGACAGGCTGTTGCCCAGCAGTACAGGCTTCCTGAACACAAGCCGCGTGGCACTAAGTCGCACGTTCTAGGGGCGCTTCAGCTTGTGCTGCAGATACTCATCCTCGATAGACGCACAGATGTAGCAGGTAACAGGCTGCTCCTGAACTTGTCACAGGGGTGCGTTTACATCCTTCTAGGCCCACTCTTATATATTGTAGTTTTCCAGGGCACAGGCATCTTAATATGTGAAGAAATCACTCCACCCAGGCTCACTGTCCATATAATGAGCTATCTGAGTCCCGCAGGGTCCCCAGGGAGTGAGTTAGCTGCCGGGCACAGAGAGTAGAGGACAAAGGAACACGGCAGTGGACTGCACCCAGCCAGCTTCACATCCACCCGCGCTGCTGCTCGGCAGGACAGCCCTGCTCTCGGGCCTCGGAGGGCTGATCCAGAAGCGGCGGGGCTCGCTCCGGGCCCTTCCCTCAGCTTGGTGACTGCCCCTGCCAGTCTCGCTCTGCCAGCGTCCTCTCTTCCCCTTCAGGGCCCCCGGGTGTGATGATCCCAGAGTCACCTCCGCGCGCTCTCTCTCTCTCTGGGCTGGGCACCACCTCTGAATTCCAGATTCCACTTAAAAAATGACCACGTCTAACAGACTTTCAGCCATGAGGGGTCCAAGCTGGACTCCCGAGCCCCGCCCATTCATCACCCCGGGCTCACATTTTCCTCCGGGTCAGTACGTAGCAGTCCTAGTCATGCACCCACTCAGAGTAAAGCTGCAGCTAAGGTGGAAGGCTTCTCCCTCTGTGCACAGTCGTGTGGTGCCCAC
>PVJA010044860.1:0-15892 GCA_004027025.1 Myocastor coypus | reverse complement strand
CTCCCTCCCTCTTTCCTCCCCACCAAAAATGTATTTGGTATAGGATCTTACTACTTAGCTCAGACTATTGATCCTCCTGTTTTCAGCCTCCCCATTGCTGGGATACAGGTGTGCACTACCACTCCAGGTCTTAGTAGCCAGCTCAGCTCTCCCAGGGGCCAGGCTGGCACAGCATGTGGTTCTAGGGATTAAATCCTGGTCCCTACGCTTGCTTATTCCACTGAGCTATCTTGCCAGCCAGTTACTCCTTTTTAGTAATAGACATGTTCCTCCTATCCTTCCACCCTTTCATTTACCTATCTTCTCCTTCATGCTACTTCTCGCTATGTCTATTGAGACTTTACTATTTTTGCAGTGCTGGTTTCTTCCTCATGGTGTACTGTGGATGCTTCTTTTGTCCCCCATATTTACTAGGAACTGTGAGTTAGGTCGAAAGGTGTGAGTAAACTTTGGTTAAACATTTTGGAGAGTATTTCATTTTATTTCATGATAATAGGTATGTAGTGTCTAGTTTCACTATGCACTATGTGGTTGCCTAAGCTTTCCAAAAAAGGAGCTTTAGACTGCTGAGTCATCTCACTGGCCCAGGGATGGTGTTTTGATGCCATGAGTTTCTATCAATTTTTCACATAATGTAGCTTTAAACATTTCTTGATTTATTTCTGAGGTTTTATTATCATTTTTTGCGAAAGTAACAGCTGCAGGCCTATAATCCAAGCTACCTGGGAGACTGAAGCAGGCTTTCAAGCTCAAGGCCAGCCAAACAAATTAGTGGGCTTTTTTCTTATAATAACAGAGATGTAGCAAAGTGCTCCCTGGATTCAGTTCCTAGGACTACCATACCATACCACACCACGATAAAAAAGTAAAAATTAGCATGTGGGTTTTTATCTTTGTTCTGATTTTGTCTTCAGTCTTCCTTTGAATGGGTGGAGAAATAATATCCTGGACCAGACATGAGAGTGGGGGACAGTCAGCTCATGGGAGCTAGAGGTAGAAAGGAAAGCCAGAGAAAGAGCCTGGCTTGGCTAATGGGGAGTGTCCTGTATACCAAAATTTTGTCTAGGGGATGTTCTAACTGTTTTTTTTTTTTTTGAGACAGGGTCTCGCTGTGCAGTTCAGGCTGGCCTTGAGCTCACTTTTGTAGTCCAGGCTGGTCTCAAACTTGCACTGATCCTCCTGCCTCAGTCTTATAACATTTTATTTTGCAGTAAGAAGACCTTGTGTTAGAGGAAGAGCTGTAGTACTTGCAGATGTCAACCATGGCCTTTCTAAGCATGTTGGTAGCATCAATGCCAGAAAGACAGTAAGTATTAATAAAAATCTTAGTGTTTATGGCTGGGGATCATAGCGCTCAGTGGTAGAGTGCTTGGCTAGCATGTGTGGGGCCCTGGGTTCAAGCTCTAGGAATGTGCTCTCACATAAACACACACAATTATAGGGTATAAACGTTTTATACATAGATTTTCAAGCTTTTATTTACATATTTGAGGGATTAAAATAAAAAAAAAATTCTTTTGAAAAGATAAATAATTACAGATTTTTGTTAGTAGAATTTCTAAAAGAGCTGATAGTAGCATAAAATTTATTGAGTCAAAGAATCTAAAGAACTGCGTTAGTACCCGGGCATGGTGGCGCACACCTGTAACTCCAGCACTTGGGAGGCTGAGGCAGAAGGATAAGTGCAAGTTCGAGACCAGCCTGGACTACAAAACTGAGCTCAAGGCCAGCCTGAATTGCATAGCGAGACCCTGTCTCAAAAAGACAAAAAAAAAAAAAAAAAAAAAAAAAAAAAAAAAAAAAAAAAAAAAAAAAAAAAAAAAAAAAAAAAAAAAAAAAAAAGAAAAGAAAAGAAAAAAGAAGTTAAAAAAAAAGAAAGAACTGTGTTATAGTTTTCCCACTTAATGAGAATTTTGTTTTCTCTGTCCCTAAAATGCCATTTTTTGCTCTTTCATATTTTACTTGTCGTTTGTTAGCCATTCACAAGTATTTATGTATCTGTTTTAGGTTTGGCAGAATATATGGTTGGGATCCATGTTTCCAAGAAACATGGCTAATTGTAGATCTACACTAATGCAGATTAAAGCAGTGCTTAAAGAAGAACAAAACTGTTCAAAGAATTACTTTGCAGAATACATTGGTAGGGAAAAGAGAAAAGTCAGACAGATAAACATTCTGCTGCACATGAAAAAGCAACAAGTTATCACAAGTAGTGAGATAAGAGGGAAATTTTTTTTTTGTGTGTGTGTCTTTTTTTTGTGTGTCTTTTTGAGACAGGGTCTCACTATGCAGTTCAGGCTGGCCTTGAGCTCACTTTGGTAGCTCAGGCTGGTCTCAAACTCACACTGATCCTCCTGTCTCAGCCTCCTGAGTGCTGGGATTACAGGCGTGCGCCACCACACCTGGCCCGTGTGTGTCTTTTTGGGACAGGGTCTTGCTATGCAGTTGAGGCTGGCCTTGAGCTCACTTTTGTAGCCCAGGCTGGTCTCAAACTCACACTGATCCTCCTGCCTCAACCTCCAGAGTGCTGGGATTACAGGCATGCGCCACCACGCCTGGCAAGAGGGAAATTAAAAAAAGAAAGCATCATATCATAGGTTTACGGTGGCTATCTGGGAGCTCACTCGCTAGCTCTATACAGTATTCAGGAAAGCACAGGGCTCTCTGCCAGTGATGTGCACTTTTCATGAAAGTGGAGGTGAAGTTTTGGGCTGCTTGCTGTTACAGTTTCTGAGTCTGTGGGACTATACTGAGGAGGCAGACCAGGTTGAAGACGTATCCATTGAGAGTGAGGAGAAACATGTCAGTAAACCCACACTGGAAACCTCTTAAGATAATTAAGGAGGGCTAGAACTACAGTAAGGCGATAAGGTTAATAGAAAATGTTGGAGGATTATAGAGAAATACACCTTTCTGTCATTGTTTAGCCAAATGCTGTTTTTCAGCAACTGGCTTTCTATCTCAGAGCTCTGATTTCTACATATCACTTTACTCCTTTTTAGCTGCTACATGATATTTCTTTTATTTATTTATCTATTTATCTGTTTATTTATTTATTTATTTTGTCTTTTTGAGACAGGGTCTCGCTATGCAGTTGAGGCTGGCCTTGAGCTCACTTTTGTAGCCCAGGCTGGTCTCGAACTCGCACCGATCCTCCTGCCTCAGCCTCCTGAGTGCTGGGATTACAGGCGTGAGCCACCACGCCTGGCTGGTTATTTATTTTAATTAACTTTTTCTTTCTTTCTTTTTTTTTTTTTTTTTTGGCAGCACCGGGGTTCAAACTCATGACCTTGCACTTGCCAGGCAGGCACTTGTGCCACGGAGCTATCTCCCCGGCTGCTCCCTGATATTTCAAAGGGGGATTTTTGGCATAAGTTAACATATTCTTTCCCATTGACTTAAGATATCTTAACTTATGAATTAGTAGTTTTTCTAACATATAGGTACATTTAAAGATGATTAATGCAGGCAAGGTGATGCATACCTATGATCTCAGCCCTTAGGGGGCTGAGGCAAGAGAATTGTAAATTTAAGTCTCGTGTGGGCAACTTACCAAGACCTTGTCTTAAAAAACAAACAAACATGGGAATGTAGCTCAGTGATAGAATGCCCCAAGCTTATACTTTCTGTAAATATTGTCTTTTTTGGGCTTGATGTGATGGCACATTCCAGTAGTTAGGAAGCTAAAGCAGGAAGATTGCCATGAGGCCGAGGCTGGCTGGGGCTATATAGTGAGCACAAGGCCAGCCTGAACTGCCTTTGTGAAACTTAATTGTCTGTCTTACCCTTTTCATATGGTGTACTCAAAATCATCATTTAGTTTACTTTATCCTACAAAGATTGAGTTGATCTTTGTTTTTTTTAATATTAATTTTTTTGTACAGGGTCTCATTATGCAGCTTGGACTCATAGTGATCTGCTTGTTTCCTGCCTCCCAAGTGCTGGGATTATTATTATTATTATTATTATTATTATTATTTTTATGGCCGGCTCAGCCTGTCCTGAGGGTGGGGCTGGAGCAACATGTGATGCTGGGGATTGAACCACAGTCCTTGAGGCCCCCTAAGGTTTCCTAAGCAGTTGCTTTATTTTTTTTTATTTTTTTATTTTTTTATTTTTTTTTTGTCTTTTTGAGGCAGGGTCTCGATATGAAGTTCAGGCTGGCCTTGAGCTCACTTTTGTAGTCCAGGCTGGTCTCGAACTCGCACCAATCCTCCTGCCTCAGCCTCCCGAGTGCTGGGATTACAGGCGTGAGCCACCACGCCCGGCTCTCCTAAGCAGTTGCTTTAGACCACTGAGCCATCCTGCTGGCCCTTGAGTTGATCTTTGGAAGCATTAGTATTTGAGGAAAATGTTTTCTTATCTTGCCTGAATCCTGTAGCTTCCTTATATAGTCCTGTAGTTTCCTTATATAGAAGCTTTTTCTTTTTTCTTTCTTTAATTTATTTTATTTACATGTTTTAAGGGAGAGACGCTTTCTCTTTTGTTTTTAAAAGAACTAAAGGTACCCTGTTTGGTTATTAGTATCACTTTTCTTAAGCTTGTTCTATCTGGATGTCTAGTAATGAGTGTTAAATGGAATAGCCTGTGTGTGTGTGTGTGTGTGTGTGTGTGTGGTGCTGGGATGGAATGCAGCAACTTGCACATGTTAGGTAAGTGTTCCATCATGAAGCTCCATCATGATGCTCAGCATTTGTCATTAAAGGACTATTGTGTTTTTCTGGATATTATACCAAGCTATTTAAATTCACTAGTTTTTATAATACGCTACATGTCTTGGTTACATTTTACTCATTGCTGGGACAAAATACCTGATACCCAAAAAGAAGGAAGGAAAGGTTTATTTAGCTCATAGTTTGTGGAAGTTTTAGTCTATATTTGGCTGGCTCTCAGGCAGAGTGGCACATGGCAAAGAGCAGCAATTTATGGCTGCAGAAAACAGTGAAGAGCAAAAGGCAGGGCAGTAGCTGTGGATTTTAGCTGGCCTTTCTCTCCTCTTTATATTATAAATAAGCTATTCTGGGCCTGGGGGTGTAGAACTCACACAATGTTTATGCCCCCTTTTTGCACTGGATAAAGATATTTGTATAGTTTTTTTTTTTTTAACAGTACTAGGGATTGAGTTCAAGACCTTGTACCTGCCAGGCAGGGGTTTATGCTTCTGAGCTATATCCAAGGCCCTTGAAGCTGTTTATAAACTAAGAATCTTGGCTCTCTGCTGAATCACTTAATTAAACTTTTCAACTTCTCAAGTTGATATAGTGTATAAACCAGTACAATACATATAATGGATTTATTCATAAGATAAAGTAGGAGCCGGGTGTAGTGGTGCACCCCTGTAATCCCAGCACTTAGGAGGCTGCAGCAGGAGGATCAGTGCGAGTTCGAGATCAGCCTGGGACACAAAAGTGAGCTCAAGGCCAGCCTGAATGGCACAGTGAGACCCTGTCTCAAAAAGACAAAAAAAAAAATTTTTTTTATATATAGTAGGAAGGATTTGTGTGTTGATGTTTCTCTTTTGGAAGATTATTTTTGAAGTGGTGGGTAATTGGTATGCCTACTTTATTTTATTTATTTTTTTTTAAAGAATTTTTAATTTTTATTTTATTTTATTTTTCTTGTTTCAGAACTTTTTTGTTTGTTTTTATTTATTTATTTATTTTTATTTTTTATTTTTATTTATTTATTTTTTTTTTTTGTCTTTTTGAGACACGGTCTCGTTATGCAGTTGAGGCTGGTCCTGAGCTCACTTTTGTAGCCCAGGCTGGTCTCGAACTCGCACCGATCCTCCTGCCTCAGCCTCCCGAGTGCTGGGATTACAGGCGTGAGCCACCACGCCCGGCTATTTATTTATTTTTATAGCCGGCTCAGCCTGCCCTAAGGGCAGGGCTGGTGCAGCATGTGGTGCCGGGGATGGAACCACCGTTCCTGCAGCCGCCTGAGCTTTCCTAAGGAGGCGCTTTAGACCACTGAGCCATCCTGCTGGGCCTGCCCACTTTATTTTTTATTTTTATTTTTTTCTTGTTTCAGAACTTTTGTTTGTTTATTTATTTATTTTTATGGTTGGCTCAGCCTGCCCTGAGGGCAGGACTGGTGCAGCATGTCATGTTGGGGATTGAACCAGGTCCCTGCAGCAGCCCAAGCTTTCCTAAGCAGGCGCTTTAGGCCACTGAGCCATCCTGCCGGGCCCCGGTATTCCCACTTTAAGAGCAGTATCATTGCCATACCACTGTGGAGTTTTTTCATTCTGCCACTATTCACAAATTTTGTTAGACCTCTGTTTACCATGCTGGCCTATGATGCTGGTTATCAGTTAGATTTTCTCTCTCTTTTTTTTTTTTTTCATTTGTTTTTGTTATTTAGTACAGGGTCTACAGAGTATACAGGGTCTTTTGTTCTCAGCCTTCCAAGTGCTGGAATTATAGGCATGAACCACTATGCCCAGTCTCAATCACCATCGCAGCATGCCCTTTGGGTGGGGTAGCACAGCATGTCATGCCTGGGATCGAACCTCTGCCGCAATGCTCTGCCTAAACAGGTGCTTTAGGCTGCTGAGCTATCTGATTGGCCCCCTCAGTTAGGTTTTCTTTTCTTCTTTATATTATGGGCAGCTCAGCTTGCCCTGGGGGTGGGGCTGGTGCAGCATGTGGTGCCGGGGATTGAAGTGCGGTCCCTGCAGTTGCCTAACCTTTCCTAAGCAGTTACTTTAGACTGTGTTGAGCCATCTCGCCGGCCCATCAGTTAGGTTTTCTTTTCTTTTTTTTTTTTTTTTTTTTTTTTTTTTTTTGTCTTTTTTGAGACATGGTCTCACTATGCGGTTCAGGCTTGCCTTGAGCTCACTTTTGTTTTGTTTTTTTTTTTTTGGCAGACATAGTTTATTTTTGTGTAAAAACCCTTCATGTTGTAGCTACTGCTGGAGCTTGAGTCCTCTGGACAGAGACTCCAGTGTGGATTTTCACAAGATGGTCAGTGAATTCCTGATAGGGAGACTTGGTGAACACAGTCTCTTTCCAGAGGCCAGGGGTCAGATAGCTGTAGGTCTTGGAGATGACATCAAAGGTGGCCTTAGCAAAGTTGCTCAAGGTAGCAGTGCAGCCCCTAGCAGAGGGGTAGCAGTCATCAATTCCAGCCATCATCAGCAGCTTCTTGGGCACAGAGGTGGAGACGATGCCAGTTCCTCTGGGGGCAGGGATCAGGCGCACCAACACAGAGCCACAGTGGCCAGTCACCATGCAAGGAACAGTGTGGGGCTTGCCAATCTTGTTTCCCCAGTAGCCTCTCCTCACAGGAACAATGGAGAGCTTGCCTAGGATGATGGCCCCACGAATGGCAGTGGCTACTTCCTTGTTGCACTTTACACCCAGGCCAACATGACCATTGTAGTCTCCAATGGCGACAAATGCCTCGAACCTGGTCTGCTGGCCAGCACGAGTTTGCTTCTGCACAGGCATGATCTTCAAAACCTCATCCTTGAGGGATGTGCCCAGGAAGAAGTCAATAATCTCAGACTCCTTGATGGGTAAGGAAAAAAGATAACTTTCCTCCAGGGACTTGATCTTCATGTCTTTGACCAGCCGGCCCAGCTTGGTGATGGTGACAGGAATCCACTCTTTGTCTTCGGCCTTACGCCACAAGCACTGTGGCCTTGGTCCCAGCCCCGGCCCTGGCCTCTGCCTCTGCCTCTGCCTCTGCCATGACCGCGACCTCAAAGGCCACTGCTGAAGCCTCCGTGGAAGCCTCCGCGGCCTCCCAGGGCCTCCGGCACCTCCTACTGCACCGGTGTCATCCGCCATTTGGTGTTTTCCAGAAAGAGCTGAGCTCACTTTTTGTAGCCCAGGCTGATCTTCCTGCCTCAGCCTCCCAAGTTCTGGGGTTATAGACATGTGCCACCACGCCAGGCCAGTTAGGTTTTCTATGTGGTTGAAATTGAATATTAGAAATAGAAAGTTTTGGAAAATGGAATTTATACACAAATAATTACTATATTAATAATTGGTCTTGATTCTTTGACCCAGTCCTTTTGTGTCTCCATAATATAACCAACTTTATATATTCTTCTCTTCTCTTTTCTTTTTTTTTTTTTTTTTGTGGGACCAGGGTTCAAACTCACGACCTTGCACTTGCCCAGCAGGCACTTGTGCCTTGGAGCTATCTCCCCAGCCCCCTCTTTTCTTTTCTTTTCTCTTCTTTTCTTTTCTTTTCTTTTCTTTTCTTTCTTTCTTTCTTTCTTTCTTTCTTTCTTTCTTTCTTTCATTCATTCATTCTTCTTTTGTCTTTTTGAGACAGGGTCTCACTGTACAGTTCAGGCTGGCCTTGAGCTCACTTTTGTAGCCCAGGCTGGTCTCAAACTCACATCGATCCTCCTGCCTCAGCCTCCCAAGTAATGGGGTTACAAGCATGCACCATCATGCCTGGGTATATTCTTATTTTCTATATATTTTTTATATAGTCTATTGAAGTCTAGTATGTACGTGAAGAAACTATACTACAAGCTTACTTAAACCCATGGTTGTTTTTTTTTTTGTTGTTGTTTTTTTTGTCTTTTTGAGACAGGGTCTCACTATGCAGTTCAGGCTGGCCTTGAGCTCACTTTTGTAGCAGAGGCTGGTCTCGAACTCACACTGATCCTCCTGCCTCAGCCTCCCAAGTGCTGGGATTACAGGCGTGTGCCACCATGCCTGGCTAAACCCATGTTTTTGTCTTTTTGAGACAGAGTTTCACTGTGCAGTTGAGACTGACCTTGAAATCACTTTGTATCCCAGGCTGGTCTTAACTCAGTGATCCTCCTGCCTTAGCTTTCCTAGTGCTTGGTTTACAGGTATGCACCACCACACCTGTGCAAACTCATGTTTTAAACTTGGTGTGGTGGTGCCACACCTGTAATGCCTATAATCCCAACAGTTGGAAGGCTGAGACAAGAAAATTACTATGAGTTCAGGGGTTGGGGATATAGCTTAGTGGCCTAAGTGCCTGCCTGGCAAGTATAAGGTCCTAAGTTCATTCCCTGGTACCTTTACAAAAAATCAGTAAGAGTTCAGTACTAGCCTGTACTTCATACTGAGACCCTATCTCAAAAAACAGACATAAAACAAATAACAACAAAAAAACTTTTGTCTTAGTGAGGCTGTTTTTGTGGAAAAGGGAAGATATATCCTAGTTCTTTATATATCTTTAGTTCTTTATATATTTTAGCAAATTGACTAGTTGTAATATCTAAATCAGTGGTTCTCAACCTTTCTAATGCTGTGACCCTGCAATACAGTTCCTCATGTTGCGGTGACCCCAAACCAAAAAATAATTTTTTTTTTTTAAAGAATTTTTTATTTTATTTATTTGTGTTTTTCTTGTTTCATAACCTTTATTTGCTTATTCACTCATTTTTATGGCTGGCTCAGCCTGCGCCCTGACGGCAGGGCTGGCGCAGCATGTGGTGCTGGGGATTGAACCGCGGTCCCTGAAGCTGCCCAAGCTTTCCCAAGCAGGCGCTTTAGACCACTGAGCCATCCCGCTGGGCCCCCCCAAAAATAATTTTGGTGGCTACTTCAAAGCTGTAATTTTGCTACAGTTATGATTCTGAATGTAAATACCTGATATGCATTATGTATTCTCATTGCAACAAACATAATTTAAACATAGTGATTAATCACAAAACAATATTTAATTATATGTTGAGAAATATTTATTACTAATTCCAATAAATAACATTTCACCATGGTATAGCATGGGTTTAAATATGTGTTTTCTGATGGCTTTAGGCGACTCCTGTGTTTTGGTCATTCGACCCCCACCGGGGTCGCAACCCACAGGTTGAAAACCGCTGATCTAGATGTAATATCATCTATTAATATAGATGATATGTAAATGATTTTTTCCTAAAATGTGACCTTTTATCTTAACATGTCTTTTGTGGAGCACAAGTTCTTTTCTTTCTTTTGTCTTTTTGAGACAGAGTCTTACTATAGTTCAGGCTATCTTTTAACTCACTATGGCCCAGGCTGGCCTTGAAGTCACAGGGATCCCCCTGCCTCAGCTTCTCAGGTATTGGGATTATAGGTGTGTGCTGTCATGCCCAGTCCAGTTTTTTTTTTTTTTTTTTTTCAGAACCAGGGATCTAACTCAGGACCTTGCACTTGCCAGGCAGGCACTTGTGCCCCTGAGCTATCCCCCCCTGCCCCTGTCCAGTTTTGATGAAGTAAAAATGACCAATTTTCTTTTATGGATCTTTTATAGGTTTTTTCTTTTTTTTTTTTTAAACCTATAGATCCTGAAATTTTCTCCTTTTTTTTTCCCTGTAAAGTTTTATAGTGGCCAAGTATAGTGACTATTTTCAAGTATTTAGGAGGCTGAGATAGGAGTTTTCAGCTAGCCTGGGCAATTTAACAAGACCCTGTCTCAACATAAAAGTTAAGAAATGGCTGGGAATATAGATGAGTTAGAACTTTTGCCTCCCGTGTGTAAGGCCTTGAGTTCAATCCCTAGTGCTTAAAAAAAAAATCATAGTTTTGTATTTTTTATTTTCTTTTCTTGTATTTTTTAGGGAAGGTTCTATAGGACTTTCAGGGTCTCAGTACTAGGTGGTAGTGATCTGCCTGTTTATAGCATCCCAAGGGCTAGGATTACAGGGGTGTGCCAGCATACCCAGTCTCAATTGTCTCAGGCCCCTGGGCTTACTTGCAGGCCCTTTAATCCACTGAGCTATTTGGCTGGGCCTACATTTTATATTTAAAATAAATGTATTTTATTTACAACTCTTCTGTAAAGTTGGTAGACTTAGGTCAAACTTTGTTTTTTCACCTGAGGGTATCTACTTCACTGTTTATCATTCATATCATTTATCATTGATTGCATTTTCTCTTTTGACTTCTTTTGTACCTTTGTCAAGAACCGGTTGGCAGGTTGGTGGTACATTCCTGTAATCTCACCACTCTGGATAGCTGAATCAAGATTGCAAGTTTGAGCCAAGCTCAAGTGGCTCAGAGACCCTGTTTCAAAAAAAATGTGGAGGTGCTAAGTGTGTATTGTTAGTGCCAACGCTCTGGGTCAGGTTCCTAGTACCATGAAAACGAAAATATTTTGGGCATATTTTATTTTGTATTTCTGGAGCTTCTGTGGTGTTCTGAGATCCATAATGTGTTATCAGAATTGTATATCTCTTACTCACTGATACTGTATCACCTTAATTATTGTAGGTATTTTACAGTTCCTCAGGTTGGGCTGACCCTGTTTGTGTATCTATGTGTGCATGGTAGACTGGAACCTAGGGCCTCAGTACAGTCAAGGCAAGCTTTCTACCAGTGAGCTACACCTTCATCTCTCTGCTCTATTTTTCATTGTTCTGTCTTGTCTATATCTGTCAGCATCTTGCATTTATTTATTTATTTATTTATTTATTTATTTATGAGACAGGGTCTCACTAGCAGTACAGGCTGCCTTGAGCTTACTTTTGTATCCTAGGCTGGTCTTGAGCTCACATTGATCCTTCTGCCTTAGCCCTTGCTTGGAATTTGGCAGGAGTTGTATTTAACTTGTATATCAACTTGAGAATTTCTGTCCTTTATTGAGTCTTTCAGCCCATGAACATACAATGTTTTCTATTCTTTCAGATTTTGGGGGGCCAGGGATATATATATAGCATAGCATAGTGCCCGATTGGCAAGTGTGAGGTCCCGAGTTTAATTCCCAGTACAAAAAAAAATTCCACATCTTTGGTTTCTTTCATCACTGTTTGTAGTTTTCTGGTTACAAGCCATGTAATTTATTTTGCATGCTTAATTTATGTCTTACAGCCTTGCTGTGCTCACTTAACTCATTGGAAATTTTGTAAAATTTCTGAGGATTTTCTATATAGACAGTCAATGTCATTTGCAAGTAGGTACACTTCTATTTTCTTTCTTCTTTTTTTTTTTTTTTTTTTTGTCTTTTTGAGACAGGGTCTCGCTATGCAGTTCAGGCTGGCCTTGAGCTCACTTTTGTAGTCCAGGCTGGTCTCAAACTCGCACCGATCCTCCTGCCTCAGCCTCTCGAGTGCTGGGATTACAGGTGTGCTCCACCATGCCCGGCTGCACTTCTATTTTCTATGTATGATGCTTTACTTTTTTTTTTTTTAATCTTATTTCATAAGCTAGATCCCCCAGTTTTTTTGTTTTTTTGTCTTTTTGAGACAGGGTCTCACTATGCAGTTCAGGCTGGCCTTGAATTCACTTTTGCAGCCTAGGTTGGTCTCAAACTCACACTGATCCTCCTGCCTCAGCCTCCCAAGTGCTGGGATTACAGGTGTGCACCACCATGCTCAACTTATATTATTGACTTTGATTTGCAAATGTTTGCAAGGGATTATTTTAAAGTAGCAATGTTTTTCCTTTTTATTTTATTGGTACATTTTAGATGTACATAGTGATGACATGCATCATAGGAAATTTGTACCTGTGCATGATGTATGTTTTTTTTTGTCTTTTGGAGACAGGGTCTCAATGTTCAGTTTAGGCTGGCCTTGAGCTCACTTTGGTAGCCCAGGCTGGTCTGGAACTCACATTGATCCTCCTGCCTCAGCCTCCCAAGTGCTGGGATTACAGGCGTGAGCCACCACGCCCGGCCCCAACTGTGATATATGTTTTCATTTCATTCTGCTACCCTCCTTTCATTTCTCTTTCCCTCTTTATTTCAAAAGCTTTGTTTCTATTTTTCCTTCTATTTTTCTTTTGTCCTTTCTTTTCTCCCTTCCCACCTTGTTCACTTTCTCATTTGAACATTTTCTTCTCATTTCCCAATATTATATATTTTGATTCTTATTTACACTTTTGTTTCCTCATACCAGAGAAATCATGGGATATTTATATATGTGAGTACGATTTATTTCACTTAAGAATATGGTATCAAGAGCTGGCGAGATGGCTCAGTGGTCTAAAGTGCCTGCTTAGGCAACTGCAATCCCCAGCACCACGTGCTAGACTAGCCCCACCCCCAGGGCAGGCTGAGCTGGCCATAATTAAAAAAAAAAAAGAATATGGTATCAAGGTACATCCATTATTTAGCTAGAAATGCTTAAGCTTACCCTTCTTTAAGGCAAAGCAATACTCCACTGTTTTTTTTTTTTTAATTTTTATTTTTTTCTTGTTTCAGAACTTTTGTTTGTTTATTTTTGTGGCCAGCTCAGCCTGCCCTGAGGGCAGGGCTGGCACAGCATGTGGTCCCTGCAGTCGCCTGCAGGACCTTTAGACCACTGAGCCATCCTGCCAGGCCCCTCCACTGTGTTTTTTAAAAAATAAAAACAAAAACAAAAACTCTTTTTATTCATTCATCAGTTGATGGACATTTGGATTACTTCCAAGATTTAATTATTCCAAACTATGCCTCTATAGCAGCGGTTCTCAACCTGTGGGTTGCCACCCCAGCAGGGGTCGAATGACCAAAACACAGGGGTTGCCTAAAGCCATTGGAAAATGTTATTTATTTGGAATTAGAGTTTGGAAGTAGCTACCAAAATTATTTTTTGGTTTGGGGTCACCGCAACATGAAGAACTGTATTGCAGGGTCACAGCATTAGAAAGGTTGAGAACCACTGCTCTATAAATATGAGTGTGCATATGTCACTGATATGATGCTTTTAATTTTTTTAGGAAGACACTAAGAAGGAGAATAGCTGGGTCGATTGGAACCTCTGGTTTTAGTTTTTTGAGGATCTGTGAGAATTTTTTTTTAAATTAATTTTATTGGTACATTTTAGTTATACATAAGATTCTGTTTATTCTAGGGAATATGTACGTGTTCATGATGTAACTTGATTCTCTCCCAAACCCTTTCTCTCCCTTCAATCCTTTTTCTTTTCTTCTGGAACTGCGGATTGAACTCAGGACCTTGCACTTGTCAGGCAGGCACTTGTGCCCCTGAACTATCTCCTTTGCCCCTCTTCCCTTCAGTTCTTTTACCTGTCTTTAACATTTTTCTTTTTTCTCATCATTTTTTTCCTTCCTTTCCTCCTACCCCCTCTTTAGTTCCTTTTTCCATTTGAACTTATTTCCAATATTTATATATACTTTTGATTTCTGTGAGGGACTTGTATATCAGCATTCTTAAGGGATAATGATATGTAGAGTTTTTCTGTACTGGTGTTGTTTGGTGGTGAATCAGGATAGCATTTGCTTTATAAATGAGTTGAGAATATTTTCTCTTATTACTTGGAAGATATTTTATAGGATTAGTGTTTTGCTTTTGTCTTTTTGAGATAGGGTTTCGCTATGCAGTTCAGGCTGGACTTGAGCTCACTTTGTAGCCCAGACAAGTCTTGAACTCCCAATGATCTTCCTGCCCCAGCCTCCCCCATGCTGGGATTACAGGTGTGCACCACCATGTATAGCTTGTATTTTTCATAAAAATATCAGACTTTTTCACTCAGACCACTTGGTCCTGGATTTTTTGTTTTAAAACTGTTAATTAAATTTTATTAAAAATTTTATATATACATATATATATATATATATATATATATATTTCTATTGGATATGTTATGGTAGTGTGTAGTTTTGAGAAATTTGTTAATTTTATTTTATTTTTTGTATTTTTGAGACAGGGTCTCACTATGTAGTTGAGGCTGGCCTCGAGCTCACTTTTGTAGCCCAGGCTGGTCTCGAACTCACACCAATCCTCCTGCCTCAGCCTCCCAAGTGCTGGGATTACAAGCGTGAGCCACCACGCCCGGCAGTTTGTTAATTTTATATGTTGTCAAATTTACATGTGTATAATTAATATTTTCCCCTATTAACCTAATATCTGTAGAATCTGTAACAATATGTTTTATTCCTCATATTGGGAATTTCTTTTTCTCACTTTTCTTTCAGCTAGGTTTGTCAGTTTTATTGACCAGTGAACGGTACTCTTCTTTTTTTTTTTTTTTTTTGCGGAACCAGGAATTGAACTCAGGACCTTTTACTTGCCAGGCAAGCACTTATTCCAGTGAGCTATCTCCCTGGCCCAATGAACATATTTATTGTGGAGAATTGGCACAAATGCACCCCACCTTTTTTTTTTTTTTTTAATTATGGCTGGCTCAGCCTACCCTGGGGTTGGGGCTGGCGCAACACGTAGTGCCAGGGATCAAACTATGATCCCTGCGGTTGCCTAAGCTCACCTAAGCAAGCGCTTCAGACCACTGAGCCATCTCACCTGCCTTCTCTTTAAAATTCAGTTTTTAACACCTGTAATCCCAGCAGTTGGGAGGCTGATACAGGAGAATTGGTGCGAGTTCGAGACCAGCCTGGGCTGCAAAAGTGAGCTCAAGGCCAGCCTGAATTGCATAGTGAGCCCCTGTCTCAAAAAGGCAAAAACAAAAACAAAAAAAATTCAATTTTTGTTTTTTTCCTGTTTGAATTTCATTATACTTGTTTTCATTTATCCCTTTTCATTACTTTCAAGATGGTTAAGGTTTGTCATGTAGCTTACATTATGCTGTATCTTGGCAGTGATTCTATGGGCTTTTGAAAAAGAATGTATACTCTGGGCTGTTGAGTGGATGTTCTGTGGATGTAGTGTTGATCAGATCTTTGTTATTGTTGTTTAGTTCTGTATCCTTGGGATTTTCTAATAGCTTTATAAATTGTTTATGGAGCAATATTAGAATCTGTACCTATAATGAACTTGTCTCTTTGTCCCTTTGGTTCATTTCTTTTCTTTCTTTCTTTTTTTTTTTTTTTTTTTTTTTTTTTTTTTTTTTTTTTTTTTTTTTTTTTTTTTTTTTTTTTTTTTTTTTTTTTTTTTTTTTTTTTGTCTTTTTGAGACAGGGTCTCACTATGCAGTTCAGGCTGGCCTTGAGCGCACTTTTGTAACCCAGGCTGGTCTCGAACTCACACCGATCCTCCTGCCTCAGCCTCCCAAGTGCTGGGATTACAGGCGTGCGCCA
>PVJA010044859.1:0-10396 GCA_004027025.1 Myocastor coypus | reverse complement strand
TTCCTTCACCTCGAGGTTGTTCTTTTTACTGCCATAAATATTTTTCCTCCTTCCATCATTGCACGACACTTTGTACCATCACGTTTTATGGTCTTTCCATTTGGTTACCTGACAGCAAACACTAATAATGCTAATACAGGATAGAAAGTGTTAGAACTGTGTGCAGAGAGATGTCTCCCGGTATTCAAGTACACATGCTCCTTGACTTATAATGCCATTATAGCCCAGTAGATCCATTATGAGCAGAAACACACTTAGTGTACTTACCTATTAAAACATCAGAGTGTAACTTACTTTAAATGTACTAAGTATAATTGCAATACACTACAGTTGGGGAAATGGTCTAATATAAGTTTATTATATAATAAAGTGTTGAATATTATGTAACTTATTACACTGAAAGCAAAAAAAAAAATATGGTGGTTGTAGAGGTATGCTTTTACAGCACCATAAAATAGGTAAAACATAAATTGAACCGTTACAAGTTGGGGACTATCTGTGTTTGCATAGTCCCTTCCCTCATTGAGGGGCTGGCTGTGGCTTGTGTTAACTAAAGAATGTAGCAGAAGTGATGTCATGCTCGTTGTGGGACTGGGATTTCAGAGGAATGGCAGCTTCTGCATCATTTTCTTAGAATCCAGCTGCCATGCTGTGGGGAAGCCCAGGAAGCCATGTGAAAACGCCACATGGACAAAAGAAGCTCTTGGACCTTCTGGGGAAGGAGAAAGTCACAGACATACCTGCATCCCTGGTAAATGTCTAGATGACAGCCTTGCCTGCCATCAGCAACTGTCCAAGACACACAGCAAGGCTGCGAGAAGGACGACACTTCCGTCAACCCAGAGAAATGATTATATTTTAAGGTTTGCCGAATTTTTTTTTTTTTTTGTTTGTTTGTTTGTTTTTTGTGGGACCGGGGTTCAAACTCATGACCTTGCAATTGCCAGGCAGGCACTTGTGCCTCTGAGCTATCTCCCCAGTCAGGTTCACCGAATTATGGGCTTGGAGATAAGTACCCAATATTCCCAAGTACCCAATACCTTGGCAAGTTCTAATTCCATTGCATAGACAAAAACTAGAGGGGAAGGATAAACATATGGAACAAGAAGCATGGTTTCCACATCACAAAAGGCAATTCAGCCCATCAAACGTCTGGCTAAGAAAAGAACTCTTCTGGTCTTACCTGGCCAAACAGATATTCCAAGGCCCCTAAGATTTAATAGGTAAAACTTCAGCTTGCAAAAGAACAAACAATGAAATAACATCTGTGCAGACTGATGTGATGGAAAACAAGATGAATAAATAAAATGATCAATTTTGTAAACACATTTGAAATTGTTGAGGCAATAAGCATGATAGGTTTTAATATTTATTAGAAATGCCTTTTTATTTTAATGTATTTGGTTGTTGCAGGGTTTCACTACACAGTTTGGACTTGTGGTGATCCTCTTGCTTTCAGTCTCCCCAGCATTGGGATTGTAGGTGTGCACCATTATGCCTGGACTCTGGCAGGATCAGCCTGCCCTGGAGGCAGGGCTGGTGCAGCATGGGGTCCTGGGGATCAAACCTCAGTCCCTGTACTTGCTTGCGTAAGCAGGCACTTTAGTCTGCTGAGCTATCTCGCAGGCCCCTATTTTATTCCTTTGAGATAGCCTCTTCCTATATAACTTAGCATAAACTGACTCCTAGCTCATAATCTTTCTGCATCAACATCCCTAGTGCTGGGATTATAGGTATGTGTTACCACATCCAGCTCAAAAATATAAAGTAAATACAATTGTGCCAGTACAAAATACTCTTCTTACTAACCCTTTAATCTTGGGAGTAGGATGGAGATTTATCATTCATCCTGTGGATTACATGGTATGACACACTTTGTTTTCTCCTTAAGAAAGACAGAATTTAGGGCCGGGGAGATAGTTCAGCAGTGTAAGCGCCTGCCTTGCAAGTGCAAGGTCCCAAATTCAATCCCCAGTACTGAGAAGAAAAAAAAACAAAAAAAACCTCTCTTGTCACAGGGCTTTTGCTGTGTGCCTGGAGCCAATGTTTCCCCACTACGGCTCTCTCTAATTCTTTTAAGGGCCTGCTCAGACATCTCCTTAACAGAGACTTCTCCTAAAAACTCACACTACTTTTCCCACCAGACTTCCTCCATAGAAATGCCCACTGCAAGCTGGGCATGGTGGCGCATGCCTGTAATCCCAGTACTCGGGAGGCTGAGGCAGGAGGACTGATGTGAGTTTGAGACCAGCCTGGGCTACAAAAGTGAGTTCAAGGCTAGCCTGAACTGCACAGTGAGACCCTATCTCAAAAAAAAAAAAAAAAAAAAAAAAAGAACTGTCCACTGCACATGTTTTTTGCTATTCCCTTCCACTAGAAGGAGCCCCTGAGAACAACTGCTGCATTCCTAGTGCAGTGACTAGGATGTTTTTTAAGCGAGTGGGACAGGGATTAGGGAGGTGGGAATTGTGTCTAAGCACCATTAAATTCACAGTTCACTAGAAATGACAAGTAGGGCGGCAGCCTCTGTTCTTTTTCTTAGCATCAAATATCATTTCTGCCATGACAGTCTTTAAAAGTGGCTCAGTTTTCTGAATTCATTATGTAACCACCCTCTCAGGGCTGACTGAGCATTTAAAAATGCAGTCTAAATTGTTTTTCCCTGCCTAAGGTCTCTGCTATCGATGTCGTCATTTATCAGACACTGTGAAGGGCCACACCATCCAAATGTGTCCGGACAACACTCTGGTGAGCACTGTGCCTCAGCAGAGCAGGTTAGATGCCAGAATTAGCCTCTCCATGTAGCAGCCGAGTGGATTTAGCAAAGTCATTCATGTCTTTGAGACTTTTTTTAATCTGTAAAATTCAGGTACTGTGCCAAGTCTAAGGGAGTCAGATACATAGAATTTTTTTTCTGGCCCTGGTTATCAAACTCAGGGATTCTGTGCCATTGAGTTACATCTCCAGCCTTCCTTAAATTTTTATTTGGATACACAGTGTTACTTCAAACTTGGGGACCCTCCTGCCTAAGCCTGTCAGGTAGCTAGCATTCCAACACACCTAACTCATAGAGATGCCTTAAATGCCTACAAAACATCATAAAAGTGCCCAGAGTTGTGATTATGTCAGAGTGATAATCAGTTGCAACTTTGGAGCAGCTGGTATAACCAGACAACTTGCTGAGGGTCCTGGGAGAAGTCTACCTCTAAGTTCCTAGAGAAACTTCCCAAGTAATTGGGAAGATGAGGGACAGAATGATGCTCAAACATTGCTCATCTACTTAGTGATACTGTCATTTACAGAATGTGCTTCAGATACAAATGTCATGTTTTTCTTTTGAGGGATACTGGGGATCAGGCACAGGGCTGCACATAGTTTAGGCAAATACTACTGAGCAATATCCCAGCCCTATGAATGTAATTTGTAAGAGAATTTTCAGGTTCAAATTGTATCAGTCTAGTTCATGTCAAAGAGGACTTCCTGTGCGGTGGAACCAGATAGTGGACCCCAACTGATTACCGGCCACCTTTCTGTGTACTTGTGCTGGTTGCACCATCCTTTTTGGCTCCTATAATCTTCTGTCTTTATTGTTTTTTTAGAAATCCTATAATAAGGCTGAGTATGGTGGCTCATGCTTGGAAACCCAGCACTTGGTAGACTGAGGCAGGAGGGCTACCATGAGTTCAAGGCCTTCCTGGGCTAGCCAGGAAGCTACACAGTGAGAGCCTGTCTCAAACACCCTCCCAAAAAATCTACCACAACAAAACAAAAATATTTGTACAATTGAATATTTTCACTGTATAAAAAAATGCAAATATCTAAAAATATACCAAGAAAAAGAAAGTCTCCTTTTCTTATTTGTTGTGGTTTGGGGGTTTTTGCAAGGGGAATAATATAATACAGGACACATTTTATACAGTATTTTAAAATGAATCACCCAAAGAATTATATACAGCAAGTTGGAGGAAACCTAAACACTAAAGCATCCAGCTGAGGGCCTAGAGCTCATAACAATGCCTCCCATAAGTCCAACTGGAGGCCTATAGCTCACAACAAAGACCCACGCAGGTCCACTTCATGGGTCTTTGTTGGAAAGGCCCAAAGGTCAGTCAGTGGTGGGAGCTAGGAAGTCTATGCCCGTGGGATGAAGGATCTGTACTAGCAGGCTGAGGGATCTGAAGTAGATCCAGGAAGCCGTGCTCAAGGTAAGCACCGGAGCTCTTCCAAAACTACCACAGCCATCCTCAGCAACAGTGAGGTCGTGAGCTCTGCCAGCAATGAGGAAAGCTGAGCTGCTGTCGGGAAAGCCACTGTGACAAGCTTCTTCACGAAGCTGAGCAGTGCGCCATCTCCCCGTCTGGAGCCAGGGACTGATGCTCAAGATGAGGACCAAAGCTCCTCCCAAATTCATCAGGAAAGCCAGCATGACAAGGTCCTCCAGCAGAATGGCCCAGGAGAATGAGCAGCTTCCAATGGCTCCAACAACCTCTCCAAGTAGCTTCCCTAACAGCCTTCTGGCAATTTCTCCTGTTCTGTCTTCTATGCTGCTGGCAACAGCCCTCAGGGGGGTCTCCTCCAGCACCATGCTAATGTTTAATTCAGCTGGAATTAAATCCACTACATTTTGTTATCACACTGTTTCTCTTAAGGCACACTTTTTGGTGGGTGGGGTAAGGACTGAGTGTGTGTGTGTCGGGGTGCCTCACCCTTGTGAAGTAGACACTGGCTGAGTTACTGACCCAGCCCCATAACACTTCTTGTGAAACATTTGTGGTACATACTAACTAACCCTGTTGTTGAATTAGTACATATACATAGAATGACGTGATCATCTTTATTTCTTCTCCCTCCCTACCTTTTCCAAGATCTCCATTTTTCCACAAAGTATGTTTTTGTTTCCTACAATTTCTCTTTTATTTTGCTCTTTGAATTGTAACTGCAAGCAGAAATACAAAAATGACTCCCAAGATGTGGAGGCAGATTTGCTTATGTTGATGGGCACTGATCAGGATTGTGCCCAGATTATCAGGCCTGGTCTATGGTAGTTTAATCTTATATGGGCTAAGCAAGCAGAAAGTACAGTGGCAGAATGGCCTGTCAATTGGGAATTGGTTTCTATAACGTGCATCACAGTGGCTGGCCATTTCTAAGAGACAGAAGCAGCGGGAACAGGAACTTCTACCTGGGCAACTTACAAACTGAAGTATACTGGTGGGAGTTAGGGGGTGGGGGTGTATTTTCTGTCACAGAATTATTTACTCTTTGGGTTTCTTGTACAAGAGAAACCATACAATATTTAGTATCCTGTGGCTGATTTATTTTAGTTAGCATTATGGTCTCAAGATACATTCATTTTTATTTTTTTTTCTTTTCCTTTTTTTTTGAGACAGGGTCTCGCTATGCAGTTCAGGCTGGCCTTGAACTCACTTTTGTAGCCCAGGCTGGTCTCACACTTACACTGATCCTCATGGCTCAGCCTCCCAAGTGCTGGGATTATAGGCATGCACCACCATGCCTGGCTCAAGATGCATTCATTTTCATACACATGGTTCCTGTTCATCTTTCTTTATGACTGAGTAGTAAATACCATTGTGTATAAAAAAAAATTTTTCTTTTTTATGCATCTGTTAATGGGTATATAAGCTGCTTCTGTAATTTTTCTATTGAGAGTTGTGATGTTATAAACATGGATTACAGTAATATGATATCTTTAACCCAAAACACTTTTAAATGAATGCTGACAATGGTGAAATAACTGCTGTATCCCTGGTGTGGAGAATGGTGACCAGGACATATTGGGCACTTAATAAATATTAATTGAATGTTTGGAAGAAAGAATGGAATGTAAAAACTTTTGCTCTAGCTAAATAGAAATGCTAGATATTTTTAAAGTCAAGACATCTTTGTTATGTATGTATGTATGTATGTATGTATGCATGTATGTGTGTGTTTAGGCAGGTTCTCAGTGTGTAGTACAGGCTGACCCCAAACCCATAGAGAATCCTCCTGCCTCAGCCTCCCAAGTGCTGGGATTATAGGCATGTGTGACCATGCCGGGCTATATATCTGATTCTTAAAAGTAGCTTCTTTTTCCTTTTTTAAAAACATCATTTATTTATTTATTTATTTATTTATTTATTTATTTATTTGATACAGGGTCTCTCTGCCCAGATCAGACTCATAGTCATCCTCCTGTCTCAGCCTCTCTGGTGCTGGGGTTAAACATGTATGCCACCACACCTGGTTTGGGTGGTAGGTTCAGCACAGGGCTAGCATAGCATGCAGTACTATGGGATTGAACCTGGGTCCTTGCACTTACCAGACAAGGGCTTAGACTGCCATGCTATCTCCCTGGCCCTAAAAGTAGTTTCTTTTATTTTTATTTATTTATTTATTTTTATTTTTTAATGGCCGGCTCAGCCTGCCCTGAGGGCAGCGGGGCTGGCACAGCATATGGTCCTGGGGATTGAACAACGGTCCCTGAGGCTGCCTAAGCTTTCCTAAGCAGGCACTTTAGACCACTGAGCCATCCTGCCAGCCCCAAAGTAGTTTCTTATCGAGTGGGAAAACACTATTAGCAGTTCTCACAAAGTTAAAAGCAAAATAAAAATGCTCATTATTTATTTTTCTTGTTTCAGAACTTTTGTTTGTTTTTTATTTTATTTTTATGGCCTGCTCAGCCTACCCTGAGGGCAGGGCTGGTGCAGCATGTGGTACCGGGGTTCGAACTGTGATCCTTGCAGCTGCCTGCAGGCGCTTACAGGCATTTTAGACCACTGAGCCATCCTACCAGGCCCTATTTATTTTTTAAGCTTTTTATTTATTTATGTTATGGCCGACTCAGCTTCCCCTGGCGGTGGGCTGGCGTAGCATGTGGTGCCAGGGATCAAACCGTGGTCCCTGTGGTTGCCTAAGGTAGCCTAAGCAGGTGCTTTAGACTGCTGAACCATCTCACTGGCCCAAAATGCTCATTATTTGCATTATATTAGTGGTGTTAGCTAATACCATTAAATGAGAGAAATCACAGGTTTGAGAATGGATAAAGGAATATAACTTCATGTTTGTAGATGGTAAAGAAACTTCTAGAAAACTAATGATAAAGTCAATTTAGACAATAAAAGAATTTAGAATGTAGAAGAATATAAAAGAAACATACAAAAATCAGTACCCTTTACATGCACAAACAATAGAAGATCAAAGAAAAACAATACCATTTTTTTTTTTTTTTTTTTTGGCTTTTTCAGACAGGGTCTCACTGTGCAGTTCAGGCTGGCTTTGAGCTCACTTTTGTAGCCCAGGCTGGTCTCGAACTCATAGCGATCCTCCTGCCTCAGCCTCCCAAGTGCTGGGATTACAGGCGTGAGCCACCACGCCCGGCACCATTTTCAATAGTTGCAGAAAAGTTTAAGTTTTTAACACACAAGGGGCTAGGGAAATAGCTCATGGCACAAGTGCCTACCTGGCAAGTGCAAGGTTGTGAGTTCGAACCCTGGTCCCACAAAAAAAGAAAAAAACGTTTTTAACACATGGTAAATTTAAGTTCACTTTAATTTATAAATTTAATAATTACAATAAAAAATCAATAAGCCATTTTATAGTTAAGTAAGTTGATACTAAAGTCTATGTAGAAAAACAAACTTGCAAGAATAACCAAGAAAATGCTGGAAAACAAAATTTGTCAGGTAGATGGCTCTACTAAGTTCTTATTCTTTTTTTTTTTTTCTTGTTTCAGAACTTCTGTTTGTTTATTTATTTATTTTTATGGCTGGCTCAGCCTGCCCTGAGGGCAGGGCTGGTGCAGCATGTAGTGCCTGCTTTCCTAAGCAGGCACTTTAGACCACTGAGCCATCCTGCCAGGCCCCTAAGTTCTTATACTTCATACACATAAGTCACCAATAATTAAAACATGTAAGTTGCTTTCCTTAAAATAACTCAGCAGCTGGGGGCAACCCACGTGGGACCCCTCTCCTGTCCCTCTCTTGGACAGGAGCTTTCTTTCCCTCAATAAATATGTTCTGCTCATTAAAAAAATAATAATAATTCAGCAGTAGGGACTAGGGAGATATAGCTCCATGGCACAAGTGCCTGCCTTGCAAGTGCAAGGTTATGAGTTCAATTCCTGGTCCCACAAAAATAAATGAATAAATAAATAAATAAATAAAATAATTCAGCACTGATAACCCAAGTGGGAACCTAGTACACAAGTGAAGTAGCATCTCAAATCACAAGAGTAAATATGTTTGTTTCATTTGAGACAGAGTCTTGCTATGGTTCTCAGGCTGGCCTTAAACTCACTATGTAACCTAGGCTGCCCTAAAATTTGTTATGATTCTTCTGTCTCAAGGGCTGGGATTAAGGGCATGTACCATTACATTCAGCTTTAAAGAGAAAATTTCTAGTAAATTTGTATGGGGGCAATCAGGCAGCTCATGGTGTACAGGTGGGGTGCAAAATGGTGAAGGTACTACTGTATGTTGACTAGTTGCCACGGATCTGAGCAATTTCATAACCAGCTATAACTGAAGAGAAGTAAATGCATGGATCCACACCAAATCTCATGCACAAATGCTCCTAGCACCTGTCCTCATAACAGCCAGGAAGCAGGAGCAAGTAAGATGTCCATCACCACATGAGTGGATAAACCAACTACGATAAATTCCTATGATGGAGTATTAGTCACCAGCATAAAGAATGAAATAATGCTTCATTCTATGACACAGATAAATCTGGAATACATTCTAAGTGAAAGAAACTGGTCACAAATCTAAATTAAGAAGTGATCAAACAAAATCACTGGTAGATTGTTCTCAAATGCCAGAATCATGAAAAATAAGGAAACACTGAAAAACTGTTAGTGGTGGGAACTGAGGACAAATGACTAAATGCTACATGAGATCTTGCATAGAATTTGAAGACAGCAAGAAAAGCTAAATGAAAAACTTGGTGAACTTAGAATGAGCACTGTTTAGTTAGTAGTACTGCGCATATGCGACTTTCTTGACTTGGATTTTGGAGAGCCACCTGGAGGATAGCCGTGCTAGGTGTGGTGGTGCATGTCTGCAGCCCCAGTATTCTGGAAGCTGAGGAAGGAGGACTGCAAGCTCAAGTCCAGTTTGGGAAACTTAGTGACTTAGTAAGATCCTGTTATGGTTTATGTCTAGTTGTCCCCGCAAAGCCTCAGGCAATCATGGGGCGGGGACTTCTATAGATTGAGACTTGACTCATGAGTCAATGGGATTATGTGTTTTAGTACTGATAAAATGATGGGTCTGAATACTACTGGGAATTATAGGTGTGACTTGAGGCAGATAGGCTAAGGCAGAGAGCCTGATGTAATTTAAAGAGAGACAGAGACAGACTAGAGCTGTTGCTCTCTGCTCCCCTGGCTGGCCAGTTGCCTCTTTTGCGATCATTGCTGTTCCACTGCCATGAACTGGATGCTCTGTGCCCTGTTCCACTCAGCCTTAGGCCAGCCGAATATGGACTGAAACCTCCAGTAACTGTGAGCTAAATAAACCTTTCCTTCCTTCACTTTGAGTGTTGGGTATTTGTCCCAGCAATGTGTACAAAGTAACTAAGACAGATCCTGTCTCAAAATAAAGAAAAAAGGACTGGGAATGTAGCCCTGGATTCATTCTCTAGCCCCAAGTAAGAAAAATAAAGATAAAAATATGATAGCATTAAAGGAAGTTGAATGTAGAGTAATATAGAATTGTGTGGAGGCTGGGGAAATAGCTCCGTGGCACAAGTGCCTGCCTGGCAAGTACAAGGCTATGAGTTTGAACCTCAGTCACACACACACACACACACACACACACACACACACACACACACACACACACACAAAAGAATTGTGTTACTTTTGCAACTTTTCTAAAAATGTCAAGTCATCTCAGAAACATTTTTTAATACTAATAATAATTATACTGAGGCCAGCAAGATAGCTCAGTGGTATAAAGAAACTGCTTAGGCAAGCTTATGAAGGTGCAGGGGAACACAGTTCAATCCCCAGCACCACATGCTGTGTCAGCCCCACCCTCAGGGTGGGCTGAGTCAGAAAAAAAAAAAGAAATAATAAGATAAACAAGGGCTGGCCAAATAGCTCATCAGATTAAAGCATCTGCAAGCAGGCGCAGGAGCCAGGGGTTCAGTTCCTGGGCCTACTATCCGTGGGTACTGCCCCTGGAGTACAGAGTCTCAATGGCAATTCAGACTGGGTGTGGCGATGCGTGCCTATAATCTCAGCTCTTGGGAGGCTGTAAACAGGTGAATCACTATGAGTTCCATCTAGTAGTAAGACCCTGAACACCCTGTAGACCTTTCCCTAAAATTATCCCCCAAATTACAACCACCACCAACACCACCACAATAATAATAATAATAATAATAATAATAA
>PVJA010044858.1:0-15880 GCA_004027025.1 Myocastor coypus | reverse complement strand
CTCAAAAAGACAAAAGAGAGAGAGAGAGAGAGAGAATATAGGGCTGGGGAGATAGCTTAGTGGTATAAGCACCTGACTTGCAAGCACAAGGTTCCAAGTTTGATCCCCAGTATGACAGAGAGAGAGAGAGAGAGAGAGAGAGAGAGAGAGAGAGAGAGAGAGAGAGGCAGAGAAAGAGACAGAGAGAGAGACAGAGACAGAGAGACAGAAAGACAGGCAGAAAGACAGAGAGACAGAAAGAGACAGAGAAAGACAGCGAGAATACAAAACAGTAAAAGAATAGAAATGACACAGAATTTCACTAATTGAAATGACCAGAATTCAACAATAGTTGGTATTGTTATATTGCATGTTGTTCTCTTCAAATTACTTGTTCAGATTACCAGACATAATTGCAGGATTGCTCAAAAAATTAAAACTTAAAAAGGTGAAAGAAAAAATAAATTAAGCAATAGCTGCTCCTTTCAATAGATCAGCAGCAATCAGCAGTACAGTTAGCCAAGCTCCCCTGCCTAGGGACTGCGGCATTTCTTTTTCCCGTCCTTCTTACACCTCTCCTTTCCCTCATCCCAGTTCTTCCTTCTCTTGAACAGTTTTATGTGTCACAGATGACCTATAAATAATATTTTATGATTAGATTTTTGCTTTGGAACTTTGCCAAGAGGTAAAACAATTCCTCATAAAAATCAAAATGTTCCATGAAAATTCTAGAAAATTCAGAATTAAATCTTCATATCTTTCTGAAACTTTAACATTCAAAATTATATATATATATATATATATATATATATATATAATTGATTTATCTCAAGTAAGTAAATAATAATCTACAATTTAGATGATGAGAATATTTTTATAATAAAACTGTTTATGGAAATGAGATGACATGACCTGAAAATTGTTTCTAAGGATAAATAAAAATTATTTTGTGCATAAACATTAACATGAAACTAGTGTATATCCTTTACTAAAGGAGCTATATTTTTATTTATTGAAAAATATAAAAATACAACAAAACTGTCTCCAAAATATTATTTAATGATAAAAGCTACTTGTGAGGAGCAGATGGAGAGTGTTATCTGCAATGAAAGTTAAGAATAAGATGAGGTATGTTTCACATGAATTGCTTCATTCATTAAATTTGTGGATGCTAAATAACATAGACATATGCTCAATATTTGTCTTTCTAGAAATGTTATTGAAACAGCTAAAATTTAATAAACATTTATTATACATCTAACACTGTTCTAATCATTTTATATAAAAATTCATCTATACCTTATAACCCAATGTAGGGTAAGTACAACTAATATCCATTTTATATGGGAGAACACAGAGGCACAAAAGGTGAATGTCAAAGTATATTGTAAATCTTTAGACTTCTCGGTCTTCAAGTGCTTTGCACTGTAACTTGTCTCTGTCTCCCTGGAGAAGGCTGTCGTTTTCCCCCTTCTTGACTCAGCTGGGCCAGTTGACCTGCTGCAGCCAACAGAACTGGCAAAAAAGAAGGTGTGTGGTTCTGCATGCCTCTTCTCTGCCGTCCCACCAGGAAGAACATGGTCAGACTTGAGTCACTCCCTGGTCCCTTGTGGAGGATGAGAGGCAGTGATCTAGAGGTTCCTAGGTGGAGCCAAACTGATGCACCCCAGCAGTGCCCCCTCAGACGTGGGAGGGACGGCCTTCCTAGATTTCTGGACCTGTGAGATTTTGTAATTCTGTGCTGAGTACCAGCCCACAATGCAATCCATAACGAAGCACTCGGGTTGTGGCCAAGGAAAGGCAGTGTTGCACAGATTAGGTTCCCCTGTACTCCATCCTCTCTCTCTCTCTCTTCAGTTTGGTTTTGCACACATGATTCCATGACAGCACAGAATGCCTACCTTTTAATTATTGGGGAAGAACACAAAGGTAGAATTTTTTTACTAGACCAAAAGTGCCCTTGGGCATTGCACTGTGAGGTTTTCATGTTTTTATTATTGTCTCCTCAAGCAGTGTCCAAATGGGGTTCAGTAGGTCCCAGAAACAAGCCTTACATTTTTCCTGGTTTCCCATGTCCCCAGAGAAAAGCTAATGTAGCAAAACAAGACAAGCACTTGGACCTGTGTAGTCAGACCCTGTTCCTCCCTATAGACCTTTGATGACATATGTACTGCAACAGAGATATTTTAATCCTTCAATAGTTAAGCCCCCAAAAGCTAAAATGCTGCAGAATGCCTTAATCTTGCTTATATTTCTCAAATACAAAGAAAATAAAGAGATAGCCTCACCTGCTCAGCAAATTAAGAATCTCAAATATCACCAACTTCCATCTTTATCTCTTCCAGACACTAAGAAAAGTATAGACTAAAGCTAGAAGGCTGCTTCTGCTATGACCATCTCAAGCAGAAGGTCTACAAGCAGTGGCTGGAAGAGTGTATCGCTTCCTCAGCATCTCTATTTAAAGTAGACAGGACGGTCACCTCAGCGGGGTCCCTTGGTCCTGCTGGAAGCCTTCCCATCCAGGTCCCTGCGGACCAAGTACTTCCTGGCCTTTGTTTGCAAGCCCAGCTTTCAGCTCCAAGAGCTACCCTCTCTCAGGGCCTGCTCTGAGTCTCTAGCTCCCTTTGCCTACTCAAAGTCTGTAACTTAGTGAAAGAAAATAGTTCAACTTCTTATATCCTCCTCTTTAATATTTTCACTTTTTATGAGAAGCTAAATAAAGACACCTCATATCTTTTGATAGCCACCAGTGCAAACTGCAATGCATTTCGTGCTGAAGGTTTTCAGTTCACATTTTCATCATCCTGCCTGGACCCCAAACCACCCACTGCAGACCAGGGAATCTCTCCCCAGCTATTCAGTGGTACTCAAAGGATGTTGAGCAGCCCTGGCTGAGGAAGGAGAAAATAGAGACTATTTTATCTGCTTTCATTTCCTTTCCTAAGCCTGTTAAAGTGTTATGTATAAGACTTCATAAAAATTATATGAGTTACTTATTTTATATGTGTTTGTTGCCTTCTTACAACTTGAAGGTTTGCCTTATAAGGCAAGTCTCATGAAAAGTGAAAATTTCAGAGTCCCTGCTATGCATAAAGACTGCAAAATCACTGAGAAATCGCTGTAACTGAACATTCTTGCAAATGTTAGTATGTCCACCACCTGATTCAACCACTAGTGAAAAAGTCACATTTGAAAGATAAATGATCAGCCTAGGTGTGGTGGTGCATGCCTGTAATCCTAGCACTTTGGGAGGCTGAGGCAGGAGGAGGATCAGTGTGAGTTCAAGATCAGCCTGGGCTATGAAAGTGAGCACAAGGCCAGCCTGAACTGTATAGCGAGACCCTGTCTCAAAAAGACAAACAAACAAACAACAAAAAAAAGCATGAAAGATAAATGATCAGCACGATGGATTTGCTCAAAGAACTCTCTATGCTTCTGGGTCCTGTTCTTTATTGTTGACCTCCATTGCAACTTTAAGATGCGTTGAATTCTGTACAACTACTTATACAATATGCGTTTATAAAATGTATAAGTATTTTAAGGTACTTATTAAGGAATTATCAGATGGAATATGAAAACAAGCTAAAATCATGCTCTTCCAAGCAAACCCTGTAAACATAGAATTTCCTTTAAAAAATTCCAGTACTTATCCATATTTAGGATATTTTCTTTTAGCAAAAATAACTTGCAGAATATATCTACCTGATGCCGGCCAAGAATTATAGTAGAAATACCTTACATAAAAAAAATTCTCACAAATACTAACATGCAAAACAACATATTTCTCTTCATATTTCTGGACTTAGGTTTTTGTTGCTTTTATAATAAATCATTCTTTGGCCATTTGATTTACAGATGAGAGGATAAAGGCAACTGACATGTGCTCAAAATGACAAAGGAGATTCAAGTCATGTTCTAATTTGTGGAAAAATATACTGTGTCTATACAGTAGGATGCGTGTTTCCAGACCCTTGCTGGTCTATGAAGCACTCATTATCTAGCAAGAATCAGAAAGTTACAACCTTTTAAAAGAAGAAAAAAAAAAAAAGGTCCCTGTTTGATTGGTCATAAGCAGAAAGAATGGGAGGGAAAATTCAAGCATGGTTTCCAAGATTCCTAACCCTGGTATAACATACTGGGTAAAATCCCCTTCTCTTAAGCATGGGTGGACTATGAATGTGAGGGTCGCTAGATTTTTGAAGATGAGGATTCCAAAGCAGCTGACTTTTGAGTCCATCAAAGAGTGGAAGCTGTCCTGGGACCTCTGACCCAGCTACCCTGGGTCAAGCCCTGAAGCAAAGAGTTCTTCGAGCTTCAGTGGAGTGGCTTCAGACAGGCATTATAATAGGTGGAATGCATCATGAATTCAGTTTATTACTAATAATAAGTTTAAAAGGGAGTAGCATAGCTGAGTCTCAGAATTGTGTATGGATTGGAAGTAGGATACAAAACCCTATGAGACTCACTTTCACACACTATAAAAAGAATGAAGAAGAGGAAACTAGAGGTAAAAGTTCTCACTACCAGTATAAGTTGTTTTCTACAGTATTTTCCACCATGCACTTACTTCAGCATAACCTGTGGTGTTTGTTTTAAAATTTAGACTCCCAGGGGACCAGCAAGATAGCTCAGTGGACTAATGCGCATGCTTAGACAAGCTTAGGCAAGCACGGGAACTGCGGTTTCATCCCTGGCACCACATGCTGTACTGGCAGTAACCCCAGGGCAGGCTGAACCAGCTAGACTCTGGGCATAGCAGTGCACACCTGAAATCCCAGCACTGGGGAGGATGAAAGCTGGGTGATCATCACGAGCCCCAGCTACATAGTAAGACCCTTCAGCAACCACATACATACATGCATGCATACATACATATATACTACATATGTAAAATTTTGACTCCCTCAGTCAGTGAATAGGGGAATTTGAGAGTCTATATATTTTTCATTTGGAATCTCAAATATCATGGAATTGGTAGAGACACCAAGTCTGAAGGCTCCTTACCACCCCAGTGAGATGAGAGAATTATTTTATTTTAAAGAGTGAAAGCAAAAACAAATAGTATCAACAAAGATAGAAACAGAGTAACATACAACACATATGGTACGTATTTTCAAAGCAAGCATACCAAATTAAGAATGGTTGTTATATTCCATGTTTTTATCATCGAACCTGGTTTGCAAAATTGGACAAATAATTGAACATTAGCGCTTGCTTTCAATAAGCCTTAATTTTCAAATTTGTTTTCTTGATCTTTTTACTTTATTATTTTTCAATTTATTTTAAAGGGGGTATACTAATAATTGATGAGACGTTAGAAATGGTGCACATTGCTGTCTTGATGTAGTTGCTCAGATCGCAGATATTAGCATATAGAGTTAGCGAAAGTGAAGATTTTAGACATTAATTGGTATTTTTAAAAATTGATGGAAATTAGTAGTACAATCACTTCAGCTACCCTGCATATATACTTGCATGACTTTTCTCTCCTTTCTTTCTTATCTTTTCTCCTGTCCCTGGTCTTTGTTGGACAGAACCGTTTGTGGGTAACGAACTAATTTGCAGAATGATGACAAGGAACTAGACTGGGACTTTTCAAAGAGCTCAGCTGAGAGAGAATGGCGCACACCTCGGCAGGCTTCTCCGGGAAATTCTGAGGCTAGAAAGGAATAAATATGAGTGACTACACTTTAAATGAGAAAGAATATTTTTAGGGACACAGAATTCTCTTGTTCTCTTTAGGGATCACAGAGAGCACCAAACGCCTCGTGTTTTGGGGAGAGATGACCCACATTCTCCTCACAGCAAAAACCTTACCTTTTTATAACCAGATATATCCTCAAAGCTGAAAGAATCCCAATATTATTTGCATAACAATTTTTAAAAATATAGAAGTGGATTTTGATCCTTTTAATTTTTTAAAAAAGTTATTTATTTATTCATATACTACAGGGTCTCACTTTGCAGCTCAGATGCATAGTGATCCCAGCATGGCCTATGGTACCAGGGATAGAACCTGGATGCTTCCACTTGCCAAGTGGGTACTTTCACCCCCCAGCTATCTCCCCATCTCATGAACTTTGATCCAATTTCACACTTAAGATCTTCTCACAGCTTTTGTAGGGACAAAGCTGTACATCTTTTCCTCAACCACTGCCAGAGCTGTGGCTGACATTCCTGTGGGAAAAGATAGGTTAATAAGGAAAATGCAGAGCAAATTTATTTAACAAGGTTTTGGTGACAAAGGATACTTCAGCGAAATGCAAACTAAAACTTTTAGGCTGCATAGAGATGGGCTAGAATAATTATCTCTCTGTGAAGAGAATTTAGTGAAGTTAGACCCCTTACATGCTGTTGGCAGGAAGAGACAGTTGGCCAGTGCTTTAGATTAGTTTTATAATTTCTTAAAAAGTTGTACATATACTTACTAAAGAACTAACAATTCCATTTTTGGATGATACAGATAAAATATCTACACAGCATATTCAGACTTCTTTGTTCATGATATCCAAACTCTGGGAAAACCCATATGTCCACCAGCAGAATAGATTTTTTTCAAAAAATATCTGTGTTCTATGCCCACAATAAAATACAACAATGTGATAAAATTAACACAATACAGATATATGAAACAAATTGATAAATCTTGGGACATTTTTGAATAAAGAAATCCAAATAGAAAACACTTTGCCCCTCATAATTCCATGTGCAGATAGTACAGATACTATATGTGTACTGAAATCTAAGAGGTTTCCTCATCTTAAAAGTGTACAGTATTTTGGAAAAGCGGATATTGCCTTGGTCGATGGGAATTTCTGCAGTTTGCTAAGGGCACGAGTTAGGTGGGTGCAGACAGAAACCTCCCGGAAGCATTCACTTCAGGTATATACAGCTTATTGTATGTAGGTTTTACCCAAAAGAATTATTCAAAATTGATGGCAGAAGTTATTATTTTGTTGTTGTCGTCCTCACAAAATACACAGCGGTAGGAAAGGGAAGGGGTCCACTGCCCTTAATAGCTCATTCCGAAGATGATAACACTGTTACATTGATAACACTGAGAACATGCTGATTCTATTTACAAGGTAGATATCAAACACTTCTTTAGGAAAGATAATATTTACCAAACTCTCTTTTTCTTTTTCTTCATCCTTGAAAGCTTCTATTTTTAACTTCTAGTTTTTAAGTTCACCAGGGCCCATTAGAGACAGATTGAAGAAGCAGAAAAATATAAAGCACCAGCTATAGTATATGGAAAAAAATAAAAAGCACTGACAATCTATTAGTTTTTTCCCTTGAAAGTAACATTGCTTGTAATAGTACCAGATGTCAAACAATATACCAGCCATTAAGCATTCAGTCGTGAACCCTTAGAAACGAGAAACACTGCATGCAGGATTGACTAATAGCAGCGGTATTACCTAAGGACATAAATATACCTGTGTAGAACCTACGCTGGGGCTGGACTCTTGGGGACCCCCTCCAGATAGGAGGGGATTCAGCCTCTGTCAAATGATGGCTGGAGCTAATGAAGAGCTGTCAGCTCTAGGAAATGTGGAATCTCAGCACCACTTGACTGAACCTGGACGTCTCACCAGCCCGTCGCACACATAATCACTGCTTGGTAATTAGCAATGGCCCGCTCAACTTGGATCCCACCACAAGCCTTGTCAACACTTGTCATTCCTCTGAAAACCCATTACGACTGTATGACCTGCTTGATGACTTCCTGTATTTGTTCAAGTCATGCACTGCCAGCCCTCCACCCATTACAATCTCTAGAGCAATGTGTATCGTTTTCTAAAAGAAACCAACTTTCCTGCTCCAAATAAACTAGTCAGAGGCTCCTATGTTTTAATTTTCTGAAAAAAAAGATTTTTTCCCTCACCGTAACAAGTGCCATCACTTATATACATGATGAAAGGAAGCAGAAAGTAGGACAAATTTTGAATTGAATAATGTAATTCTAGGAAACCACAGAAGAACTACTACTCAGGCCCAGCCCAGAATACATAAAACTCATCATTTTTAACGTCCCTGAAGCCACTCCCGCGATATGGCTCTTCATGAACTCTACCTATAAAAATGCTGTCCTACTCAATAAAAACATTAAGTTAATTAAAACATTCTGGGAAAGATATCTCCTGTTAGTTAAATAAAACTTCAAAATTACTTGCTCTGACAGGTTCAGGCCTGGATTTGTTCCCAAAGAGTTTGCCCACAAACTTGCAATAAAGCGTTTTCTTTACCAGAGCTTTTTGGATGTTGTGTTGATGGATAGATAACATGAGCTCACTTGTGTTTGGCTTTCGCACAGATTGGCTTGCACAGTGAACTCCTCATTAACTCTGGTCACTCTTTCCCCCAGCTGAAAACCTGATATATCTGGAGGCAAGACATAAAAAACTAGTTTCATTTCAAGTTCTCCCAAAACAGTGAATTTTAATCACTGTGATCTGTGAAATACAGGAAAATCAAGCTACATCAAGGTAGACCCAAAAAACCCTTTCATGGAGGTTTCCGTATATTATAGGACCAGATATCTCAAAACTTGTTTTTCTCTCATTCTTTCTGTCCCTTCCTTTCATCCTCTCTCTCTCCTTCTATATCTGTCTTCTCCTCTCTCCTCTCCCCATCTAAGTATTCAGAGTTCAGTTAATATAAGCAATTTGTGAGGGAATGAATTTCTGTCCCAACTGTTACCACAGACTTGAGAGGTCAATGTTGGGATCCACAAAATGGATGTCAAGAGAAGAAAATTCTGAAGCTATACAGATAAGCAAACTACATATCAAACTAATCATGCATGAAAACTGGGTGGAAAGGAGAAGAAAAGCGGCACCAAATCATGACAGGACAAGGCAATTTTCAAATCAAATAGTTGACCCAATGACCAGATGACGAGAAGACATGGTCAATATCGCATGTTTCCTTCAGTCACTCCTGGAGGCAGCACAATCTTTGTTCAGACTTAAAGGCTACATGTAGATAGGAAAGCCAACCCTATGTGCTGCTGGCCTAACTGCCCCTACCCTGTTCCTGAGCTGAAACTCACCATAACTCTGTCTGTCTCTCTGGAGCCCAAAATGGAGGAAGTTGTGAAGCCTACGCAAGATGGCTGCCACCGCGGGGCCACAGATGTTCCCTGTATAGAAGTTTCTAATGTCTTCCTCTAAATCACTGACTCCCTTGAGGTCAGTCATGAAAACCTTAAGTGAAACCATGGCCTCACAGTAAGCATTCATATGTCTCTCAGAACTACATGCAAAACCATCTGGGAAGTATTTCCTTTTTCTAAACCAACTCTGAAACTGAAAAGAAAGTTCTTTCATATCAGAAAAATTTAGCTGAAAGATGACTTCCAAGTATACATTTTCACATATGAAATCATATTGTTTCCTCTAGTAGTACTTATTTCCTAGATTAGACTAAGAGTAACTTATAAGAGGAGGCCATCTCAGTGTAAGCCAGTATTACCCACTTTGTAATCCATCCATAGGCAGTTTCATTTTGGGTCTCCGAAACAGATGGCTAGAACGAAAGGGTGTGAGTTTTGCAAGACTCGTGCTTGATTATGTAAACTCTACAATACATATAACTTAATTTATTTACATATATAATACACAAATGTAACAGATAATAAAGAGGAAAGAACAAAGAGAGAATATGATTGGCATGCCATGTTTAATAGAAGATTTCCTGGGTCAGGAGATGCTCCCGTACTGTAATGTGTATTTTTACATTCCCGTTTCACACTTGTACCAGCATATACCCTCACAAAATATTTCTTTTTCTTACTATTTATTTTATGCATGACAAATCATGGTTTCTCCCCAAAAGAAAAATCAACACAAAGAAAATATTAAAATAAGGCAGAATGTCCTTCCTCTTCAGCAGTTTTTCTTCTTTCTTTCTTCTTTTTTTATTTACTTATTTTTTTGATGTATTTAGTACAGGGTCTACAGGGTCTCCCTACACAGATTGGGCTCATAGTGATCTTACCTGGTTTTTTTAGCCTCCCAAGCACTGGGATTGCAGGTGCACGCCACCATGCCCAGTCTCGATCACAGTCTCAGCGCGCCCCAGAGGTGGACAGGGGATCAACAGTTTTTCTTGATCTGAAGACAGATCAGCCTGTACTCCTTTTCTGAGGGGACCACAGCCAGATGAATTCTCTGCAGCCAGAATTACCACTAAGAGACAGAGGGGAAGAATTATTTTTAAAGGCTTCCTAGGCGGAGGAATCAGCTTAAGTTAGCTAAAAGTGGTGTCAAGCCTCCCATTCCAGCCTTTCCTAGGGAACTTTATTATTATCAGGAATGATTACAAGTTCCACAGTATCAGGGCTGATTTTGTTCCCCTGCGTGCCAACCCTGTTGAAAATGAAGACAAAACTGCAGAGACCAGATGACCGCAGCTTGGCAGCCCACCACAAGGATGCTGCGCAGCAGGTAAGATACTTTATGATAAAATGAAAATGGACTACAAGGCGTTCTGGGAGGCAACACCAGGTGGACACTGTGGTAACTCTTGGAAGGCAGTGCGCAGAGTCTGGCGAGGCAAAATTGCTTCAGAAGAAAAAAGGGCTATAGAAAATTGGGAACGCTGAGCTGCTGGAAGAAAAGAGAGAAGGCAAAGCTGTATGTCTTAGAAAGAAAGAAAAAGATAAATAGGTAGGCTCAGAGGAGTGGGCCTTCTTGGAGCAGTCTGTCAGGAAACTAAAAAAGCCATCATGAGATCTGAAGTTACAAAATACAACCAGACAACACATTCAAGAAATCAGTTTCGCTAGCCTGCAGTGGTTTCCCTAGAAAGGCTTTGGAAAGAGTGACATGTCGCGATATGAAAGAGGATCAGCTGTATTTTTAGGACCTACCGTGTGATCTTTAAAAGTTTATAAATATCTGCTAAAAACAGTTATAGAGAATATTAACAAGTCACCACAGAATGAAGCAACCCACAAATAGTGTCAATATTTAGCATTTGCTGTACATTTTAATTGATAATTGGATATCATATCCATGTACCCTCAAAAGCATGCATAAGTGATGTTGTTGCCAGAGTAGAAACATTATTATCACAATTTTTTTTTTTTTTTGTCTTTTTGAGACAGAGTCTCACTGTGCAGTTCAGGCTGGCCTTGATCTCACTTTTGTAGCCCAGGCTGGTCTCGAACTCACACTGATCCTCCCGCCTCAGCCTTCCGAGTGCTGGGATTACAGAGGTGCGCCACCACGCCTGGCTATTTATCATAATTTAGTAGTAAAAATAATACCATTGACCATATATGGTGCCCCATTGCAGTAGTGGTTGTATGTCAGGCATTACCCAAATGCTTCCTCTATTATGTCATCACGGTTCCAAAGGTATGGTTATTATTTGTCCTTTATATGGATATATTCTTTTAATTCAGGGTTTTGTATCACATGGGACCCATGAAATAAAAGGCATATATGCACATTTAGTACAACTTACTCAGTTTATTAAACACATACAATTTTGAAGAAATTGGTAACAGCAAAAACATACATAACGAAAAATAGCAGCTCCTTGTTTTAAAATATATTAAGAATAACATTTACCAGGGCGCTACAGGACAACTCACCAAATAGCAGTTTAGGCTGACAGGCCAAAGAGTAAGGACCAGAGCTAAGTGCCAGTGCCTGCAACCCACGGGTGAATTTCTGATGGGAGGGGGAAGGATCTTTGTTGTGCCATCCCACTTGCAGCATCCATGCTGGTAAGAATGACCAGTGGACGCTGGTCCTTACACTGAGATGGAAGGTGATTCAGGAACAGGATGTGCAGACTGCCTCTGTGGAACGGCCAGACTGCCTATGGGTTATAAAGGGAAAAAGGAACAGACGATAAAGAAATCCAGGAGCTGCCCCTGGGCAGACAATCTCCTCCAGCATCTCTAGTAGTGGAGAAACAGACGTGGCGCCTCTCCTACTGTGATGGCGAGGAAGGCACACACGATTATCTCTGTGGGACTCTCCCCAAAAAAATTTACTTGGAGTTTATCGTGAAAATATGCTAAGAAAATCAAGATACATGGCCTTCAAATATCCAAGCAACTAACCCTTCAGAAATCCAAATGCCTTAAAAGTGAAAAAGAGGAGAGAGGGAGAAAAACCTATCTTAGACAACTAAGGATAACCAATGTGATCTGATAACTAAATTCATGTTTTGCATTTATACTCAGAAATTTATTTTAAAAATATTGCAGTAAAAGCTATGGTTGAATAGTCAGAAATGTAGATTTAGGTATATATTATATAGTAATCTTATATCCCATGTCAACTCTTTCACTGTAAATGTAGGTTTGAGTTTATTTAATAGAGCATCATGTTAGAAGTCATATGCGAAGTACTTAGAATAAAGTTTTACATTGTCTAGAAGGTTTTCAATGTGAATGCTCTAAGGAAGAGTGGTGAGGGCTCTAACGTGAGGAAAAAGTATCTAATGTTTAGTGAAGCAGCAGAACTTGGTAGGGCCGTCAGGGCCAACCCAGGCGGCAAAGGCTCATGGGTGATGGGTACAGAAGACTCCTTAAAAACCCTGCTCCTGAGCAGTCAAACAGTTGAACTGAAGACAGATTGTTCCTTCATGCTTACTTCTTCAGGTGCCCTTCTGACATGACTAACAATGGACAAAGAACAGAAAGTCACCCAGCATGTCCGCTGATTTAGGCAAAGCTTTGGAACTTCCCATTGACTCCGCCTTAAATGGAAATAAAAACTGTTGCTTCCTCCTTCACGAAAGTGCTGTAAGGATTAATAGGTAAGGTTTATAAAGCATTGTCAGCTTTGTATGTAGAAAACACATCGCACAAAGACAAAGTATGATTTTGATACATTATAGATGGAAGAATTAACAACAAATTTTCAAGGGGCCAACGTAGAGTACATCTGAAGGAAAAAGAAGGACCTTAACAGTACTTCTGTGAGGACAGTATTTGCACAACAACTTCATTACACAGAATGTCTTTGCAGTTGTAAATGAGAATTAAACAAAGCTAAGTACTGTGTATAAATAACAGAAAAAAAGGCCGAATTAGTTTTAGAACATCCAGATCTGCTCATTGTGACAGAGTTTTCTTTATTTCTATCGTCTTGGCTCAGATTCCTTGTGTTTTAAGTTTTTTAATGAAGTCACAGGTTATTTTATTCTGATTTTAAAACAATAATATGTAGTGAATTGTAGGTAACTAAAGTTGCAGAGAATTAAAAGCTCCCCCAATGATCTTAACACCTTGAGAAATAACAACACTTAGATATAACGACTTTTAATCTTTCTATTCCAAAAACACTTCTTCCAGGGGCAAGGGAGATAGCTCAGTGGTGCGGCACCTGCCTGGCAGGAGTTCAAATCCCAGTAGAAAAAACAAACAAACAAGCAAACAAAACCCTTCTGCCAGAATCCTAATCATATAATATATGATTTGATATATATATATATATATATATACATATATATATATATATATAAAATGTATATATATGTATATATAATGTTATACAATGTTTTTTGGGTTTCATGAGACAGGGCCTCACTATGTATTCTAGCATCAAACTCACAGCTCTTCTCCTGCCTCAGCCTCCTGAGAGCTGGGATTACAGGCATGTGTCCAAGCCCCAGCTTATATAAAATTTAATATTAAGAATTTTCAAGAATTTCACTAGAGAGACTGGGGAGATAGCGTAGGGACACAAATGCCTGCCTGGCAAGTACAAGGTCCTGAGTTCCATTTCCGGTTCCACAAAAAAAAAAAAAAAATCAATAGAGCAAGAACTGGCAATTTCTATTTCCATATAGAATATTTAGACGAGGTTCACAGTGCCCTTTGGTACCCAGCCCTCCCTCCACGCAGCCCTGCCCTCCCTAAGTTTTCATTTCTTTGCAAGTCCCCTCACTCCATCTGTCAGAGAAGGCAGGAGTCTTTAGATTTCACAGAATCCATATTTAAGGGAGAGCCTACGGTTAGCACGCATGCTAATGCCTACAATGACGCCTTTACTGATGCCTTTTAAGTAGCGCTATCTTAAGAGCACTTGGCTTAGACAGAGATGAGATGAGGAGCTTCACCCTCAGTTGCGCCGTTGGTTTATTTCTTGCTCCACGTTAATTAAAAAGTTGGGTCCAGGTAAGTTAGCACACCATTAAAGAGGTAAAAAAATCCTCATTCAAGGTGTTTGGTGATCAAAATGCCCTTTGTTTTGATATGCACAACTTCTGCCTAAGAGGGACAAATAATAGCTTATTGAGTAGTCCTCTCTGCTGTATGTAACACTGTAGCATATATGCCTTCGAGAGGATCAGGATGTGACATCATTCCTACATGAATATGCTAGAAACAGGCAGAACCCCTGGGCACAAGATTGGGAAGTTTGATAGAGAGAAGTTACACGTATGTCTTTCTCCAGAGGCAGCCTCTGCCAGGGTGCTCCTTGAGAGAGAACCAGGAATCAAAAAGAGAAAAAAAAAAAAAAAAAAAAAACAAGAACCAGGAATCAAATTTCAGTCCCTTCCTGCCTTTCTCAGTAAGTTCATGCAGATACAGCTGGTCAATCTTATAAAGCAGGTCTCCTTGTAACTACACTTATAAAATATAGACATTTAGTATATGCTTGCATATACACACCTATGATTAGAAAGGAAGTATTTTAGATAATTTTCAAATAAAGCAAGAGACTATATTTTGTCTGTAGAATCAATCCCATGATTTAGGGATTCAAGTATAAGAAATATTGTCTATAAGGTGTAGAAGCAAGAGGGACATAATTTAACAAATATTTGTTAATATCTGACCTGAACCCATACTACCAAAATAAGTGGAAAACTCATTATCATCACATATAATTTTCTATCAAGTAAGGAAAGACTTATTTGTGCTTAAAGACTTCATAATGATATTATTGATTTAAGTAATTGTGTCCAGTCATCATTATCAAGAAAAATATACCTCCTAGTTTTAAATCATAAAGATTCTTCCCTTTGTATTTACATGGTAAAGACTATAGGTGCAACCAGTTAATGAATTCCTTTCTTATTTTCGTTTTCTAAATCCAGATTCTATTAGAGTTACCTGACATTTTTAAAATATTTAACATTATAATCTTCAAGTTAGATAGCTCTCTATTTTTATTGCCTTTAATAAAAAATAACAGTGTGACAGTTTCAAAACATGTTAATAGTACATTTCCAGTATTTGCTATAATGCATGTTATTGTCCTCCTAGCAGTTATGCAGTGCACAGGGTGTAGACGTGATATTTCTAATCATTAGTGGTCCAAAAATCTTTCTTCTCATGGAACGAAGAGAAAATAGTTGTATTCACAGTCCAATATTCCATAATCGCAGTCAGTTATTGGAAAAGTTGGCAATGTTGGAAGCTGTTGATTTAAGCCTTTTACAGTTCAGCGTACTAATCTAGCTTTACATTTTATGCCTTGTGCTTAAACTTTTCTGCTGGGTGGTTAAGGGCAAGTTAAAGCAAGACCTGCATAACAAAACATGGAACTTTTGTATCTCCTAAGATCAGTCAAATCCCCTCAGGGTTTATTTTGAAGCCATGTACAGTGCTTTGTAAAACTGTTGTCAGTGTCCGCTGTCTGGATAAGTCACAGCCATTGCTTGACCAATTGGCTCTCTGTGAAAGCCTGAGAGAATGTTTTCTCTCTAGGCGACTCTCCTTAGGTACACTATATATCTTCAGTCCCTTTCCTTTGTAGTACCATAATCTCCTTGACCAGAAAATTTGGAAAATCATGAGTTATAGGATGTTACAGCACAGGTTCTCTTCTGTCCTGAGTCCTCACTAACCTTGAAGGGCTAGGGCCAAAATGTTGGCTATCGTTGTAGCCCTTCTTTTTCTCCAATATTTGGTCTATAAACTTAT
>PVJA010044857.1:0-15958 GCA_004027025.1 Myocastor coypus | reverse complement strand
CCTGTCTCAAAAAGACAAAAAAAAAAAAAAGAAAGTTTGAGGTCAAACAGTGCCAGTTATTTGTCTGATGAAGGCCTCTTTCTTATGTTACAACATGGCAGATGGATCAGGTTAGTGGAATAAATGAGAATAAGAGATGACAGAGTGAGACAGGAAGCCAAAGTGATTCAGGGGCCAGGCTTGATTTTATTATAAAAACTTGCTTTTTTTTTGGAACCAATTAGTGACCTAAGATAACCGCATCAATCTCTGTTAACAGTAATGTCTTATACCATCATTTCCCTCTATCTCTTAAAGGTTTTATCATACCTTAGTACTGCCACACCGAGGACTGAGCCTCTACAATAGGAACACTCTTAATGCGATCCACATTGAAACCATAGAAGTAACCAGTAATAAAACTATCATTTATTGTGTGCATACATTCACAGTGTTTTTGATACTATAAGTAACTTCAGAAGGAAAGATTACACAGCACATCCAAAAGTTACTAGTATATGTATCGTTTTGTCAGAATTTGAGCTCCATAGGACACATCTCAGGAAATACTATTTGAATCTAAAGGACTGGTGTGAATGTGGGCAGACCTTTGGATGTTGTCTCAGTTAATTTTCTCATTGATGAGACATAATACTTGACACTCAAAATCAAAGTAGAAAAGAGTTATTTCAGCTCGTAATTTGTAGAAGTTCATGGTCAGCTGATGCCAAGTTAGAGCAGCGTGATAAAGGAACATCACAGAGGAGGAACAGTCCATAGCATGGTAAGCAGAATGCCATGAGCAGAAAGTCTTCCTTTCCTCTATGCATTTATGGTCCATGCAGGCAATAAGCCTATTGATTGGTTCCACCTACATCCAAGGTGGGACTTCTATTATACACACTCAGAGCTATGCTAAATCTATTTAGTTATCATCCACCCTTAATCCCAGTATTGCACATCTTAAATCCATGCACCTCCCAAAAGCTCCACCTATGAGTGAATGAGGCTTTGGGGGGCCATAGCTAGGCACAATTTATGAGGAATATCTTTGATAAACATTTATAGGAAGAATAGGAAATAGTAATTACCCAGTGACAGGAACTATCATATATAGCCAATCTGATGGGTCACTATAAAATACTTGCCCATGCAAAATGTTGGCTAGGTGACCAGAGTTGAGCACAGTGCTGAGTGCTGTGCAAGTGTGATACTAATGTGGTATTGCCCAGGTAGAAACAAGGAACACTTTCAGCTTTTTATTTTTACTTTAGTACTGAGGATTGAACCAAAGACCTTAGCAATGAGCTATATCCATGGTCTTTTTTTTTTTTTTTTTTAAATTTTTCATTTTGGGACAGGGTCTTGCACAGATGCTGAATTGACCAGGATGGACCCGAACTTGTGCTCCTCCTGCCTGTGTCCTCACAGGGTGCTGGTTACAGACATGCACCAACGTGCTGGCCACATTAATATGCAGACTGGCCATCTCATTTAACTTGCTTCGTTCCTGTTACTAAAAAAACACTAGTATAGAATGAACAGGTTCCAGTCCCACCGCCTTTTTCGCTGTTTTCAGAGTTAGGAATTTAATCTGTGGAATTATACTTCATTTTTCTTTTCTAAGTAAAACAACTTTGGCAGTTTGAAAGATGCATGGAATGTTTCTTTAATTTACATGATTGTCTCATGGATTCAGCGGTGAGGCCCCTTTGAATTGAGAGGTCCTTGGGTCAAAATGTGGAACTCATTCAGACAAGATCAAAGCCTCCTCTGCCCTCTCCAGAGGGAAAAAAGCAGACACATCAGCTTGACCCAACACACACTTTTCTCGTAACAAACCAATTATTTATTGTTCTGTTCACTGACAGGCGATGAGACAAGGCAGATAGGAAAGGCATCTTGGCAAAGAGCTCGATGAGGAACTGCAAAATCGCAGAACAATAGAGTTGAAAAGACCTTAGTGATCCAATAAAAGAAGCCAGCTCTGCTAGATTAGAAAGGTGGAAACCAAGTCCCAGGAATGTCAAGTGGCTTGCCTTCAGTAATTAATTACAAAAGCAAATTTGAACTCAAAATTTCATTCCTATGACAGTGTTTACTTTCCCATAAATTGGAAACAATCCACAAATTAGGATTCAGGGATGGATTCATTATTTTGTAGAGACTCCGTATTCATGCTTGATTCCCCTCCCCTTTTGTTCGTTTGAGGGCAAGTTGATATACCTGCTGTCACTTCATCAGGGCCAACCCTTTAGAGCCTGCAAACAAGAAATACAAGACAGCTCTGGTACTCGGGTGGAGCTGGCAGGGTTCCACACTTGCTGAGTGCTCCTGAGGTGAGAAATGAGGAATGTGCTTGGGATTTTAGGGAATCCGGAATATTGAGAAAGAGAGAGAACTTGGACCAAACAGCTTATTGTTTGGCTATTTCAGGCTTGCTCAGGGCTACAAGAAAGTTTGATGGGAACCTGGAAATAGGATTAATCTATGAATACCCCAGTAATAATCAGGTTATGGTAATTATCATGAGTCTATTCTTTTATTTTTTTTTTATTCTTTTATTCTTAATGTATCCAACAAATGATTAATGAATTTTGTGCAGTACCTGCTACATGCCAGAAACTGGAAATGCAAAGCACTATATAGATGCATTTTTTTTTTTTTTTTTTTTTTTTGTATTTTTAGGGAAGAGTCTACAAGGTGTTCAGCGTCTCACCACTAGATTGGATTCTTGTAGTGATATGCCTGTTTACAGCCTCCCAAGACCTGGATTACAGGCACCCAGTCTCAATTGCCATCTCAGCATGCCCCTGGGGTAGGGCCGGCATGGCAGCCTAGGGATCACACCTCTGACCCTTGTGCCTTCCTGCAGGTACTTTAATCTGCTATTTGGCTGGCCCTAGAGATGCATTTTTTCCCCCAGTAGTTCATCTTCTGTCGTGGAATTTCCAGGAGACCTTCAGCAATTGTCCTTGACTTACAAGTCAGCAGCAGACGCCTCCTTTACTTACTGTAGGAAGTAACTTAGCTCACTGAAGTTCACCCAAGTTCAATATCCTTGTGTGGTACACTAGGGTGAGAAGTGCAGTGGGGAAAGTCATCCTGAGGGAAGAATGTGGGCTCATGGTTTCAGTCAGAAGGACCTGGCTGTGGTCTGCATGTTGAATGCTAAAATTTTCCCTGCTTCTCAAGGGTACTTAATCCATTTTACCATCTATTACGTTATTTGTGTCTCCTGTGCTAACTGGTTGTTAATTTTCTGAAAAGGAAAATGTGTCTTAAAAAAAAGAAACATCTGTTGTTTTTTCCCTCACTTCAGAGGAAATGTATGTTTGTCATCAGACACGTACAAAATAAAAATAACCAAAAGGAAGAAACAGCCAGCTAATATTGTGGCTATCAGGGTTTGAGTTCTGAAAGTCTCCCAATGCTCCATACACAGAAGGCTCGGTCACCAATACCAGTGTGTGTTGCTTACCAGAAGTATGGAATCTGAAACAGATAGGGCCTCTGGGTGACTCTCCTTAGACACACTGCAGTTCATTCATCCCTTTCCTCTGAGGTCCCATAATCTCCTTGACCAGGAAATTTGGGACACTTCTGAGTTATAGGATATTACAGCACAGGTTCTCTTATATCCTGGGTCTTTATTGACCTTGAAGGGCTAGGGCCAAAATATTGGCTATCTTTGTAGCCCTTCTTTTTCTCCAATTTTCTGTCTGTTAGCTTACATTCTTAACCCTCCAGCAGAAAAGCTTTGTGATACTATTACTCTATAACATACGTACTTGAGCTTATCATCACTGGCTTTCTGAGTATCAAATATCTTTGACTTAGCTTGGAAATAATATTTTCTGACCATCATTGATATTCTAATAACTTTCCATACAATGTGATATAAGCAGTTACACAATTTTGACAGAGATATTTGGAAATTCAAGGAAATACAAAATTGTAGCCTGTCAAGAATATGGTTTTTGGCCCAGTCTCTTACTTTCAAGTACTACTCTTGAGAGAATGACAGAACTGAGTTTACACCAGGAGCAGTACATATCAAAAAGACAAGAGTGACATGTATTCCAAACATAGTTTTAGCATTACATTGTGCTATAGAAGAGAGCAGTTAGGCTGCCAGGGCCTGCTCTTTAAAGAGGTAGAGGGCCGCTAGCTCTTCGCAGAGAAACAGTCTTCTGGAGCACGCCCCCACCATAATGACCGTGTCACCAGAAGCCCACAGCAGCTGAGGCGAGGCCCCAGAGTGCTATGCTCAAAGGCAGGCACACCACACCCAGCTTTCTTTATTTTTTAAAATGGGAAGCTTGGGTTGTTCACTTAGGATCTGTCTTCTTTCCTGGGATAACATTTAATGGCGCACAGTTTCTTCTCAGGACTACTTCAGTTGCAGCCTGTGCTTTATTTGCATCCATTTATAACATGTTCTAAATTTTCCTTTTAGTATTCTCTGTAACCTGTGTACACTTAAGAATTGCATTCTACCTAAAATGTTTGGAAGGCTACATACTTTTAGGGATCCTTTCTATAGCATATTACTAAAATGACTGGAAAATTTCCAGGTGTCCTTCTGTAACTGATTTCTGAATAAGTTAGTTTTGCTAAACCTAGTTTACATTTAGTTAACATGAATACTTTAATGGGCTAGCTCAGTAGTATAAGCGCTTGCCTGGCAAGCACAAGGTTTGAGTTCAATCCCCAGTACTGCATAAATAAATAAATAAATAAATAAATAAATAAATAAATAAATAAGAATCCTTTAAAATTGAAATTACTTGAATACTTTAAAATTTATTAAGGTAGGGAAGGCCTGATAGCTCAGTGGACTAAAGTGGGTGCCTATAAAGCATATTTTTAGGCAGACACATCAGCCAGCCTGCTGTGCCCACCCTGCCTATGGGGGAGGCTGAGGCAGCAACTGAGACTGAGCGTGGTGGTGCGCGCCTGTAACCCCAGCCCTTGGGAGGCTGAAAACAGGAGAATCACTACAAGTCAGATCTACATAGCGAGACCCTGTAGAACCTGGCCTAAATACAGAAAAAGGAAATAATAAAATAAAATTAAAAAGTAAAATTTATTAAGGAGTCCTATCTGTGTACTGAGACCTTGTGGACCCTATACTAAATACATAAGAAAATTTATTAATACAGTTTAAGAACAAAAATATGTCAAGTACATACATATTCTGTAGGTACTTGAAAGAATGTTAATTCTATTGTTATTGAGTGTAATGTTCTATAAATGTTAATCGGGCCAAATTGGTTCGAGTATTGTTCAAGCCTTTAATTGCCTCATGATTTTTCTGATCTTGTCTATTTCATTAATTAATGAGAGTAGCTGAAATGTCTGACCAAATTTGAAACTTTGACTTTTCAATTCTTTTAGTTTTTGCCTTATGTATTTGAAAAAAAAGCTCTGTATACACTCTTATCTTTTAGATGGCACTGGTCCCTACAGTTCAAGATCTCATAGCTCAAAGACGGGCTTTGATTGTCATTGATGAGTAATATTGCTAATGCAAAGTGAAAAGGTAGGCAGCATCTTTTTTTTTTTTTTGGCAGTACTACGTATTAAGCTGGTTTGCTGGAATTTATTCATTTGTTCATTTGTTTTTTGCAATGCCACGGATTATGGTCTATGCCTAGAAGATCTCCCCTCATCCCCTGCAAGACTCATGCACTCATAGGCAGGATTTGGGGGAGTTGACTAGATCATGGGGTTGTGATACTTATCTGTGGATAATGAATTTATAGTTTAATGTGAGATTGGCTTATGGAACCTGGTCAGAGGAGGTGGATCACTAGGGGCACGGCCTTGCTCCTCCTTTGATCTGTATCTGCTGCTCCCTACCATACTTTGAGCTCTTTCTCCTTTGTTGTGCCTTATTACCATACTGCCCTGCCTTAGAGCCAGCCAACTATGGACTGAAACCATGACCCGAAATAAAATTCTTAAAGGTCAGATATTGTTTCTCAGCTATAAAAAAGTAACTAAGATGCCAAGTATGGAAATTAGGGCTTTGCGGTTAGTAGGCATGCACTATAGCACTCAGCTACACAGCCAGCCCTTGGCACTTCCATACTTTGAGGAGCCCTCCTCATTTTATTTTCAGAAACTCATCTTTGGATCACCTTTCGGTGTTCTTACCCATCTCCCTGTTCCACAGAAATTATTACAAGGCTGTTGTTCAGATTTAATGAAATATTTCATCTCTTTTATCTTTCTCAGCGGTAAGTAATTCTATAGGGTTCAGGTGAGGGCCTACTGTAACTACTCTAGTATGAGTTAACAAGCTCGAGCCAGTCCAAATGTTTGTTAGCCACAAGTCTTGGTTATACGTAACAGAAGCTGAATCTATTTTAAGCAAGGAGGGAATCAACTGAAAATACACTGGGTAAGTCACAAAACAGGAGAAAGATGATAGACTCAGAAATAACAGCAACTGGGGGAAGCCCAATAGCAAGGTACACAATTAAGAACACATCATGAGGTCAGATCACTGGAATATAGTCACTGCTTGACTGCTCCTGAACCTACTGAGCTACTGACTGCGGCTTTTTGCTTTTGCGACATTATTGCTTTGTCCTTTATGTGTTTCCTTCACTGTTCAGTGTCTAAGAAAGAATCATCCGATTTTCTAGGCTTAGGTTGTATCTCTTCTCTCATTGCTTGGACAAAATACCTGACTCCCAAAATTAAGGAAAGAAAGGTTTATTTAGCTCACAGTTAATGGAGTGTTCAATCTATGCAGAGTGGCATATGGCAGAGGATAGCAGCTCATGGCAGTAGAAAACAGCAAAACGCAAAAGGCAGCTAGCCACCTTCTTTTGTTTAGGGCAAGTATAGCATTCACACCCTTAATCCCAGCATTGGATCACCAATTAATCACAAACCCTAGAAGTAACCACATTGACTGCAAGAGGCTTTGAGGAGACAACCAGATACGAAGTATAACAGGTTGTATGCCTGTGTCATCTTTATCGGGAAACTGAGATAGTATCTGTCCCCTAACTTCAGATTTTATAATAAGGTATGCAGTTTACCTCTCAAGCAAAAAGTATATTCAGATGGTAGGATAATCCAACCCATGTATTAATTCCTTTGTTAGCCCCTATGGAGATTTACATTTCAATACCAGTAAACGGAGTCTTAACTCTAACACAGTATATAGGAGGATACATTCAATCACAGGGTGTCTCTCCCTCCCCCTGATGGATACCTTCCTGTCCTTGAATAATTTTTTCTAATTTTATTTTCTTTCATTCTAAAGAGTAAAAAAAGAAGCAAAAATAAGTAGAAAAAAAAAGAAGAAGAAACAGGGTAAGGTACAACAATACATATGTCTTAGTTACTCTTCTCTCGTTGCTGGGACAAATACCTGACTCCCAAAATGAAGGAAAGAAAGGTTTATTTAGCTCGCAGTTACTGGAGGTTTCAGTGCATACTCCACTGGCTCCAAGGCAGAGAGGCACATGGCAGAGAGCAGCAGTTCATGGCAGTGGAGCAGCAACGATATGGTGACAGAGGCAACGGAACAACCAGGGGAGGAGAGAGCAACAGCATAAGTCTGTCTCTCTGTCTCTATTACACTCAGGCTCTCTGCCTCAGCCTATCTGCCTTAGGCCAAACCCATAATCCCGGCAGTGCTCAGACCCATAATCTCATCAGTACTAAAACACATAATCCCAGTGGATCATGAATCAAGTCTCAAACTCTAAAAGTCCCTACCTCATGTTCACATGAGGCTTTGGGGGGACAACTAGACATAAACCATAACAACATATGTTACAGATTTTCAAAACAGGAATAGCTAAATAACAATGGTTGTTATCTATTTTTATTAGTAAGCTTGTTGCTCAGATTAACAGATACAGTTATGCAAGAATGGACAAATAATTGTTAATACTTGCTTTCAAGAAATCTTAATATTTTTCCTTGCCTTTTTTGTTTTACTTTATTGAAGACAGTATAGTAATTGATAAGACATTGAGAACAATATAAGCTTAGAAGACCAAGATAACAGACATTCAACCTTGAATTTTGTATTACCCATTACTGTCCTCAGTGTAGTTGCTCAGATCGCAGACATCAGCATATTGAGTGAGTCACGGTGAAAATTTCAAATATTAACTGTTATTTAAAAAAACTCAAGGAAATTGTGAGGACAATCATTTCAGTAATCATGTATATATGCTTATATGATTTTCCTCTTTTTTCCTATATTTTCTCCTTTCTCTTGTCTTCATTGTTTTATCAAGTTCAGTTTCATTCCATTTTACTATATCTGTCATAATTTTCAGGTTTTTTAAAAACTCGTTCTGGTTCTTACAATAGGGAAACAATATGATGTTTGCATATGTGGGTTTGATTTATTTCACTTATGAGTGTAGCCTCTCGTTGTATACACTTACCCATAAAGCCTTCGAGTTTAACACCCTTCATAGCTGAGTAGTACTCCATTGTATAAAAGTAGCACATCCTTTTCATCCATTCCTCAAGTAATGGGCATTTTGGTTGTTTCCAAGGTTTGACTATGACAAATTGGGCTGCTATACACATGAGTGCACACGTATCTTTATGGAATGAGGTTTGCAGTTCTTTGGGGAAAATACCCAGAAGGGGAATAACTGGATTGAATGGGATTTCCAGTCCTTTGAGGAGTCTCCACACTAATTTTCGTATTAGTTATACCGGTATAAGTTCCCAACAGCGGAAGAAAAGGGTTCCTTTTTCACCACAGTCTCTCCAGCATGTGTTATTAGTTGATTTCTTGATAGCCATTCTTTCTGCTGTATCTTATTGTTCTTTAAATTTGCATTTCTCTAGTGGTAAGTGTTATGGAACACTTTTTCATGTATTTATTTGCCACATGTGTATCTTCCTCGGAGAAGTATGTATTCAATTCTGATATCCATTTTTGGATTGGGGTCTTTAAATTTTTTGAGGCCATTATTTTTCCTTTAGTTTTTGTATAATTTAGACAGAAGGCCTCTGTCTGAGTGATTGTTGGTTATGATTTTTCCCCAGTGTGTAGATTGTTTTTTCACTCTGTTGGTGAGTTTTTTTGACATAAAAAAGTCATCGACAGATGAGATCCCAGTTGTTGATTCCTTGGAGTGTTTCCCATGCAATTTGATTCTCATTAATGAACTGTCTGCCTACTCCTATATCTTCAAGATTACAACCTAATTTCTCCTCAAGGAGATTTAGTGTGTCTGTGCTAATGTTTAGTTCTTTAAACCATTTTGAATTTAGTTCAGTGCAAAGTGAGTCTAATTTTAGTTTTGTGTATGTGGAGAGCCAGTTTTTCCAGCACCATCTATCAAAGAGCCTGTCTTTTTTCCAGTGAATATGTTTGGCTCCTTTGTCAGACATAAGATTACTAAGTGTGTTTATAGTTATATTTGCATTTTGTTTTTATGTCCATTGATACTTGGGTCTGCTTTTTTTGACAGTTCTATGCTGATTTGATCAGAGTAGCTTTGTACTATAATTTCAAGTTATGGGTTCTAATAAATCCTGCCTTGCCTTTGTTGTCCAGAACTATCTTTGCTATTTTATGTCTTTTCTTGTTCCAAATAAATTTTTAGAATATTTTCCGTAGATCTGTGAGGTACATTGGTGGTATTTTGATAGGGATTGCATTAAATTTGTATAAAATTTTGAGAGTACGAACATTTTCACAACGTTGGTTCCTCCTATCTAGGAGCAAAACATACCTTTCTATTTTCTGAAATACTCTTTCATCTCTTTTTTTAAGAGGGTTGTAACTTTCATATATATATATGTAACTTTATATATATATATACACATATATATGTATATATGTATATATATGTATATATATGTATATATATGTATATATATGTATATATGTATATATATGTATATATATATAACTTTCATATATATATAACTTTCATATATATATATATATACATATATATATATATATCTTTTACTTTCCTTGTCAGGTTAACTCCTATATATTTCATTTTGTGGATGATATTGTGAATGGTATTATTTCTCTAAGTTCTCTCTCAGTGAGTTTGTTATTTGTGTGGAAGAATGGTATTGATTTTGGGGTGTTGACTTTGTATCCTGCTATGCTACTGAATTTTTGAATAAATTTTAGGAGCTTCTTGGGTCTGAAAGAGCACCATGTCATCTTCAAATAATGATAGGTTAACTTCTGCTTTACCTATTCTTATTCCATTTATTTCTCTCTCTTGTCTAATGACTCTAGCTAATGATTCCAGAACTATGTTTAGTAGGAGGAGTGATAGAGGACATCCTTGTCTTGTATCTGATTTGAGAGTAAAAGCCTTCAGTTTTCTTCATTCAGAATTACGTTGTCCTTTGGTTTGTCATATGGGTCTTATCAGGTTAAATTATCTGCTATGTATTCCAATTTTCTGTAGGGCTTTAATCATGAATGTTATACTTTGTCAAAAGATTTTTATGTATCTATTGAAATGACTATGTGGTTTTTGGTTTTGGCTCTGTTGATATAGTGTATTGCATTTATAGATTGCATATGTTGAACCATCCTTCCATCTCTGGGATAAATCCTACCTGGTTGTAGTGTGTAAACTTTTTGATGATTTGTTGTATTCTAGTTGCTAGTATTTTATTAAGGACTTTTGCATCTATATTCATGAGGAAGTTTTTCCTTAAGTTTTTCTCTCTCTTTTAATATATATTTTGTTATTGGGAGTCACTGCACTGCTTGGTCTTATGGTGATTCTCTTGTTTTCAGTATCCCCAACTGGGATTGCATCCCTACTCCTGGATTCTGATGAGTTCAGCCCACTCTGAGATTGGAGTTGGAATGACATATGGTGCTCAGGATTAAACAGGGGTCACTGTGCTTGCCTAAGTTTGCCTGAGCAAGAGTTTAGTCCCATGGAGCTATCTTACTGGCCTCTATAGTTCTATTTTATGTTTGGATCTTTTGACAGCTTTTTATATCAGTATAATGCTTGACTCAAGGAATGATTTTGTTAGTACTGCTTCTTTTTCAATTCCATTGTAGAGACTGAGAGGTATGGAGATTAAATCTTCTCTAAATTTCTTGTAGAATTCAAGTGTAAATCCATCAGGAGATGGGTTATTCTTTGTGGGTAAAGTTTTATTTTTTATTATGTTTTCAATTTCATGGGCTAATATTGGATTGTTCAGAATTTTTATATCTTTTTTTTTTTTTTTTAGTTTTTAAAACTAACTTACTTTCTTTCTAGAAACAGTGTACTGAGTTTAGAGATGTCCACATTTGGTTTTCTGTTCACTAAGATGATGCTGTACAACCGGTGAGATGCAGAATACCACTCCTATTCAGTTTTGGCAATTTGTATCTATCTAAGAATCTGTCAATTTCTTCTCTGTTTTGGATCTTACAATATTTTTAAATAGCTATCGATGATCTTCTGAATTTTGACAGGGTCTGCAGTAATTTCTCCTCTTTCATTCCTTATTGTTTGAATTTGAGTTTTTTTCTTCCTTCTTTTTAAGGAGATTGGCTAGGTGTTTATCAATTTTATTTATCTTTCAAAGAACCAGCTATTGGATTAATTAATTCTTTGTATTTGTTATGGTTTGTGTATAAGTGTCCCCCCAAAGCCTCATGCAGTCAGTTGGCAGCTTCTGGAACTTGTAATTGATTATTGTGGGTGTGGGTGTTGCACCTCCCATGGGGCAGATGATTGGCATTCCAATGTAAAAGAAAAAAAGCTGTATGAGCTGCTGCTACCTCTCCCTCTGCTCTTGCTCTTGCCTGTCACCACAAAAGGTTGTTTTTTTTGCCATGTGCCCCTCTGCCTTAGAGCCAGCAAAATGTGGACTCCAGTAACTCTGAGCTAAATAAACCTAAATAAACCTTTCCTTCCCTAATTTTGAAAGTCAAGTATTTGTCCCAGCAGCGAGAGAAGAGTAACTAAGGCAGAATTTAGTACCAGGAATGGGATTCTTGCTGTGGCTAAATGTGACCATGTGAATTATAAGTTTTTGGAAATGGCTTATGGGAGGAGATAGGAAAGATTCAGAGATGTTGCCTGCTTGATAAGATCTGGAACAGCTTCTGCTCTTCTATAAGGGAGACTCTGGTCAGAGCTCAGGAGACTAGAAGGCTGATAGAAAGGCACTGTAAAGACCAGGCTCGGGAAGTTTCTGCTGGGAAGTAAGACCACATTGGTTGCTGGACTCCAGATCATTTGTGTTTTGACTTGACAGAAAAGTTATCTGCGTTTTGCACGTACCCAGAGACTTTGCCTAAGACAGAGATTAAGCATGGTAGACTGATTAATTTTTCAAAAGATATTTCAAAGCAGCCAAATATTGGAGTGGTAGCATGGATGTTATTGGGGGCTTTTAGCAAGATTTATGTTGAGAAGCAAGAGCAAGGAGCATGGTAGCAGGACTTAAAATGTGAGCTTGGCCAGAAAGGAGGTGGCAATAAAACTGTGGATTGCAAAGATAGAGCTAAGAAAATCTCCATTACTGAGAAGGAACCAGAAAATGAAAAAGATAGCTTGAGAGCATTACAGGAGATGGCAGGTCTCCACCCTTTGTAGCCTCAGAATTGTAAAGGTCAGGGACTTTGCATTGAGGGGAAAACCAGTGAACCCTTTCTTCCAGAATGGCAGCAGCCACACCATGTTACAGAATGGCTCCAGCATGGAGAATTTATTCCTTGGAATCAGGGTCAGAGTGCTCAGTGCTACTCGCACTCAACCTCTACAGCCAAGAGAGAAGAAAGCCTGGCTACTGCTTCAGTTGACACCAGACCTTGGCATCATCCACATAGTAGTGGTTTTATTTTAGGTGCATTAAGAATGCAAGAGTTCTGAGGTTAAGAAGGCTTCCACCTTGATTTCAGAAGGCCTGGGAGGCCAGGCAGTGCAGTGCTGGAAGGGCAGTGTGTAAAGCTGTGTGAGAAGCCTATTCAGTAAAAATCCCAAAAGTTTAGGAAAGCCAGAAATGTGGATCATCTAGGTGAAACTGCAAAGAGGGAGCAAAGTCAGTCCAAGGGAGAAGCCATGAGAGCTACATCTACCAAGAGTACCATAGTGGTAGAGCCACATGGAGCTTACAATTTGCCACAGGTTGCTTTGGATGTTCCCTAAGGACCTACAGGATTTAATATTGGTCCTTCTGGATTTTTGACTTGTGGTCTAAATGTATTAATCTAAACTGATCTGATGATGAAAATATGTAATATAACCATTGTTAAATTTAAACAATAAAAAAATTGAAAAAAAATATAAATGTGCTGTGTGTAACTTTTAGAATGGTAATGTGTATCTTTTGCCTTTGAGTGTTAAATGTGCCTAGATTTTCATTTGAATAGGGGCTCACAGAGACTTGGGACTTGGACTTTTTACCTGTGCTGAAACTGTTGGGACTTTGGCAAGTCAAAAATAGACTGAACTGTCTTTTACATAAAGGGATGTGCATGAGTCTTTGGGGATCCAGGGGCAGAATGTTATGGTTTGTGTATAGGTGTCCCCCCAAAGCCTCATGCAGTCATTTGGTGGCCTCTGGAATTTGTAATTGATTATTGTGGGTGTGGGTGTTGCAGCTCCCCTGGGGCAGGTGATTGGCATTTTAATGTAAAAGAAAAAATGTTAGCTGCTTGAGCTGCTGCCACTTCTCCCTGTGCTCTTGCCTGCCACCATATGAAAGATTTTTTTCTGCCATGTGCTTGTCTGCCTTAGAGCCAGCAAAATGTGGAATAAAATCTGCAGTAACTGTGAGCTAAATAAACCTTTCCTTCCCTAATTTTGAGTGACAGATATTTGTCCCAGCAATGAGAGAACAGTAACTAAGACAGTATTGTTTTCTTTATCTCAATTGCATGAATTTCTGCTCAAGTCTTCATTATTTTCTCCATATTTGGGCCTTGGGCTTGGTTGGTTCTTCTATTTCTAGAAGCTTGAGATGCAGCATTAGAGTTTTTGTTTGTTCTTGCTCTTTTCCTGATGTGTGAGTTAGTGAGTATAAATTTCCCTCTACAAACTGATTTCATCGAATCCCACAAATTCTAGTAAGTTGTGTTTCAATTTTCTTTCAGTTGTACATATTAATTTCTTGTTTAATTTAATCTGTAAGCCATTGGTTACTGATGAGGTTGATGTTTAATTTCCATATGTTTACGGGGTTTTTTTTTGTTTCTTTTATCATTAATTTGTAGTTTCATTGCACTCTGGTCTGATAGTATGTGTGAGATAATTTCTGTTTTCTTCAAATACTTAAGAATGACCTATAGAATAGTATGGGGTCTTTTTTTTTTAATTATAAAAAGCCCCGTGTGCAGCTGAAAAGAATGTGTATTCAGATGCTGTTGTGTGGAGCACTGTATGTGTCTACTAAGTGCATTTGTTCAAAGATTTGGTCCAGTTCAGCTACTTTTTTGCCAATTTTTTGTCTGTTTGACTGATGTTTTTGAGATAGGAGGTGTGAAGATTCCCTATTAGGATTGTGATATTGGTTATTAGATTTTCCATGTTCTTTAACATTTGTCAAATAGTTGTGTGTGCTCACGTTTGCTGCACACATATTTATAACCATTATCGCTTCCTCTTAAATTTTTCCCCTAACCAATATATTCTTCATTCTTGGTTTGAAGTTCAGATTGTCTACATCCTTTGACTTTCAGCCCGTGAATTTCTTTATCACTTAAATGTGTTTCTTGCATAGAGCATATTGGTGGATTTTTTTTCTTAATTACCTCTGCCAATCTATTTGTTTTAATGGGTGAACGAGTCCATTTACTTTGTTAGTTATAGTTGATATGTACTGACATGTTTGTCATGTTGTCTTTCTGCTGTTTGCTCTCTACATTTCTCTTGTGCTTAATAGTTTGCCATCTTTGGTGGTTTTTTCTGTTGTAATTTTTGGAATTGTGGGCATTTTGATCCCTTTCTAGAATATGTTTTAGTATTCTATGTAAGGTTGGTTTGGTTGCCATGAATTTCTTTAGTTGTTCTTTGTCACGGAAGTATTTAACTTCATTAAACTTGAAAGAGTTTTTGAGGGCATATTAGTCTGTGTTGGAATTTGTTTTCCTGTAGGAAATCCTACCTACAAGGTAGAAAGAAAGTACATTTCCTTGAGGTACTTGGCTCCATGCTCTTCTTGACTTGATGGTTTGTGAGGAGAAATCGCTGTTGTTACTCTGATGGGTTTTCCTTTAAATGTGATTTGTTTCTTTTCTCTAGTGGCATTAGTATGGTGTTCTTGTGCTGAGTTTCTAGGATCTTTATTATTATATGTCTGGGTGTACTTTTTATTGGCTTGATATTATTTGCAATTCTATACACCTCATACCACTGAGTGTCAGATTGTTTTCCCCAGCTTTGGCAAATTTTCTAAAGTTACTTCTGTCTATATTCTTTTTATGTGTTTTTGTATTGTCTCTTTCTTTCTTATTGAAGCCAGTTAGTCTTATGCTGTTTATCCTTGCATTGTCTTGCTGCTGTTGAATTATTTCCTAGGTACTAGTTGTTTCTAAGAGATCTGTCCTTACCTTTTCACTAGCTTCAATAGTGTCTTCAAGGTCTGAAAGTCTGTTTTCACTTTCATTTAGTTTTGCCAAGTTTTAATGGAATTTTTAATTTCTTCTATCTCTTTGAATCTGCCTCAAGAATTCCAGTTCTTTCCTATAATGCCCATTCAAGGTTTCCATCATCTTCTATTATCCTCTATTTTGTTAGCAGTGTCTTCTCTCAAAATGCTTAATAATTCTTCTGCTTCCTCTTCTTCTCCTCCTCATTCTCCCTCTCCTTCTCCTCCTTCTCCTTTTCCCTCACCCTCTCCCTCTCACTCTCCTTCTCTTCTCTTCTTTTCCTCTTCTCCTCCCTGTTCCTCTTCTCCTCCCTCTTCCTCCTCCTCGTTGTCGTCTTTGTCTTCTTCTTCTTCTTCTTCTTCTTCTTCTTCTTCTTCTTCTTCTTCTTCTTCTTCTTCTTCT
>PVJA010044856.1:0-15951 GCA_004027025.1 Myocastor coypus | reverse complement strand
AGAAAAAAAGCTATATTATGAGCCCCATATGGTGGCACTCACCTGTAACCCCAGCACTCAGGAGGATAAGGCATGAGTATTGTCATAAGTTCAAGGCCAGAATGGGCTACACAGTAAGATGCTGTCTCAAAAGCAAAATGAAACAAAGCTATTTTGTGTAGACCATATTTTCATATCATAGGTATAGTTACACAAACATATTGATGGGTTTTTTTTTCTTTTTGAGACAGGGTCTCACTGTGCAGTTCAGGCTGGCTTTGAGCTCACTTTTGTAGCCCAGGCTGGTCTCGAACTCACAGAGATCCTCCTGCCTCAGCCTCCCAAGTGCTGGGATTACAGGCATGAGCCACCACGCCCGGCTTTTTCTTTTTTTTATGATGTATTTTTTTATGTATTTTTTTAAACTTTATTTATATTATGGCTGGTTCAGCCTGCCCTGGTGGGGGGGATGGCATAGCATATGGTGTCACAGATCAAACTGCAGTCTCTGCAGTTGCCTAAGCTTGCCTAAGCAGGTGCTTTAGACCACTGAGCTATCTCACTGGCCTCTCTTTTTTTTAACTAATGATGTATTATTCTATAATGGTAAAAGAAATCTATCATAAAATTTTGGCAGACGGGGCCATGTATATAGAGTCAGATTTTTAAAATCTGAAGTAGTAAAATCCAAACATAGAACATTTGCCACTTTTATTTATAATTCTAGCAACCGCAAAAAGCTGCAGAGCCTCAGAGGATACATGAGACAGTTGTGTACTCTGGCCCATCTTTTGACATTGTGAAATATAAAGAATACATCCCAGATAATACATTGACTGAAGAAGAGGAGGAAGAGAGGGAAATATTTGCCTGGTATCAACAATTATATCGTCAGTATTTTCCATGATGCCGATACATAGCTAATTGACAACACTGATGTTGCTTGTCTGTCTATAAATAAAGGACAATCAAATGAAACACATCCTTGGTCTACTGTCGTTACCAAATGCATGGCGTATTTATAATAAGTCCTTTTGTATTGCCATAGGTGCAGATATATTTTCTGGACAGGATTTGAATCTGAATAAATTATTCCTATTAGATGACTTTGAATTAGCAGCATACATTATTGTTCAAGAAATGATGCACACATTAGTTCCTGAGATATTATTCAATTTTTTTGTTTAAAAAATATCTGAGTAGGCTATGCTGGACACAAATACTAAAATTCATTGGCAGTGAGGCTGCTCTTGCGTCAGCCCCCACTGCCTTTTTGTAGAGCGTGTTCTTTTTACAGAACAGCTTGTGAGTGACCTCTCCCAAATTATAATAAAACTAGTAATAGACTGTTGCTACCTTAGGCATGACACAGCATACCTAATCATTATTGGGCATCACAAACACCTGAGGCAGAATACCGCCTTTGCTTTAATATTATACTTTGGATATTTTTCAAGCATAAAACCTGTTTCCAGGAATTTTTGTCAATTTTATTTTGAACTGAGATTTACATTCCTGATACAGTGCAAATACTTGATTTCTTCTGTGACCCAGGATTATACCATACCTTTCCAGAACCTATGATAAATAAAATACAGCTATCCTGTGCTGAAATATTCTTTTAAATGATAAAGACTGTTAGAGTAAATGTTTATGATTCCTACTAGAACGTATTTCCCATAAACATGTTCTCTTTAATATTAAAACAGCCTCATTTGATATCCAAAAGGGAAGGATGATTTTCTTATCTTCAGAACATATCGTGGGTGCTGGTTGAATAGAAAAATGCTGGCTTATACTTATGAGTCACATATATTCTCATTTATTAATTTGGGAAGCAGGTCTTTATCCAGTCAAATGTATATCAGATTCAGTTGGCCTGCCATTTGTGTAACAACAAAGCTAAAGAACATTTCAGGGAGCAGAATGAGGAATGGCACACTCTCCCTTTGCGGGTGCCTATTTCTTGTTCATTAGCCATAGCTTCCATCTCACCAGAACACATTCAACAGTACAGCCATGCCCCAGGAAGTCCTTTTAAAGGGAAAATGACATATAACCTACCAACGTAAGTTTTTTTTTTATTGCTTATACCAGTCTAATCGGTCTAAACACCCAGATGTTTTTCACATGGTCATAATCATAGGCAACATGTAGATTTAAACTTTTCACTTGTTATATCTTAAATAGAGTTCATTTAGAAATGCTTTTAATGTTGACATAATAGCCCCTTGGGTCGAAAAGTATAATTTACCAAAGTATTTCAGCTCCTAGTTTTTCCCCACTGCAGGTAATTAACACTAGAATAGGCCTCTTCACACACACTCTTTCTTTTGGCTACCTTATTTATAATTTTTTTTCTGCCAAATTGTACTGTAATCTGAGAACATGACTCATATGATGCTTATTCTGGAAAATCTGTTGAGATTTTTTTACAGCTAAGTATATGGTCAGTTTTCATAAATGTTTCTTGTACTCTTCGAAGAAATGCATGTTCTCTGTAGTTGGATACAAAGTTCTCTTGATGGCCTTCTGACAAGCTTGGTAATTGTACTTGTCTTAGTTACTCTGTTCTCATTGCTGGGACAAATACCTAAAACTCAAGAAGAAGGAAGGAAAGATTTTTTAGCGCACAGTTACTGCAGGTTTCAGTCCATATTCAGCTGGCCCCAAGGCTGAGTGGAACAGAGCAGAGAGCAGCAGTTCATGGCAGTGGGACAGCAACAAAGTGGTGACAGAGGCAACTGACCAACCAGGGAAGCAGAGAGCAACAGAGAGAGTCTGTCTCTCTGTCTCTCTTACATTACATTCAGGCTTTCTGCCTCAGGATATCTCCCTCAGACCACACCTACAATCCCAGCAGTACTAAGATCCATAATCCCAGCAGTACTAGTGGATCATGAGTCAATCTCAAACTCCAGAAGTCACCGCCCCATGACTGCATGAGGCTTTGGGGGGACAACTAGACACAAACCATAACAGTATGCTTTGTGTTACTTGGTCTATGACATTGGTTACTGAGAACTGTCTATGTTACATATGTCCTACCCTGATGGTGAACTTCCTGATTTGCCATACTTGTGTGCTACAGTTTGGATCAAGAGTGTCCCCCAGCGGTTCACTAATTCCACTTCTTCTTCCAGGAATGCAGGGTTACATCTCCGAACTATTGAGACCATGTGAACTGAGTTCTGGCCAGAGGGGTATGGGCAACAGTGATAGGTACATGTCTAGGCTCGGCTCTAAAACGTACCTGAAAACCAAAAAAAAAAAAAGGCTAGGAAAAGGTAAAAATGGGATTTCAATCTGTTTTTCTGCTTATAATTTCATAGCATGAGAGACTACAAAGAGGGAGCAAAGGACTTTAGATTCCATGTTAAGCCTCCTGGCGCAGATGACCTCACTCCACAGTTCTGTGAACAGAGAAGTTAAGGGAAGCCACATATATACTGGGAAGAGGAAAATGAAGCTCTCATCCACACAGATTAACAATAGTCTCACAAAACTGGAGTTGGAAAAGTGCTTGGGAATTAAAATGGCCTCTACAAATGGAGTTTTTACTGAGGTATTAGTGTCAAAAGCATTATTTCTAACAAGACATTAATATACACTATAATAAACTATCTTAAAAAGAAAATAAAATGTACCTAAGTACCTCAGGTCGCCTACTTCCTCCCCAGTTCTATCATATGGGCAGACATGGAGGATTCCAAGGTGTTGACAGGAGGATCGCAGGCTCCCAGATTCTATGCCAGTGACTGAGGAGAGATGGCTAGGCAGAGCAACAGTAACAGATGGACTGTGACAAGAACAAGAAATCAATTTGCCCCAGTACTAGGGAGGCTGAGGCAGGAGGATCACTGTGAGTGTGAGGCCAGCCTGGGCTAAAAATGAGTTCAAGGATAGCTTGAACTACATAGCTAGACCCTGTCTCAAAAAGACACACAGAGAGAAAAAGAAAGAAAAGAAAAGAAAGAAAGAAAGAAAGAAAGAAAGAAAGAAAGAAAGAAAGAAAGAAAGAAGAGGGGAGGGGAGAGGAGAGGAGAGGAGAGGAGAGGAGAGAAGAGAAGAGAAGAGAAGAGAAGCTTTCAACCAAGTTGAGGCTGGAGGTAGAGCTCAGTGGTGAGTGTTTGTCTAGCTGGCACACAGCCCTGGGTTCCATTCCCAGCACTGTGCAAGGAAAGGAAGAAGCTTCAATATTTTCAGTCCCAGGAATCTTCGGGGTTAAACATTCTCTTTTTTTTAATTTTTATTTTATTATTTTTTTCTTGTTTCAGAACCTTTGTTTGTTTATTCACTCATTTTTTATGGCCGGCTCAGCCCGCCCCGAGGGCAGGGCTGGTGCAGCATGTGGTGCCGGGGATCGAACCGCGGTCCCTGCAGCCGCCTAAGCTTTCCCAAGCAGGCGCTTTAGACCACTGATCCATCCTGCCAGGCCCCTCGGGGTTAAACATTCTAACAGCCATCGTCATCCTCATTCTCATCTACCACCTCTTTGTGCTTTAGGTTTAGCTTAGGAAACAGCAAATATCTGAATTGTTTTGTTTTAATGCAACTCAAAGATACCTTTCTTTAAAATGATGACTTTAGTTCATTTACTCTTTCTTGTGGTTTTAAGTACTGATGTATTTGTAATTATTTCTTCTACTATATTTGGTGCCATACATTTTCTGTTTTCCCCTCCTTTCCTGTTTTGCAGGCTGTTCTTTTGATCCTGCTTTTTTCCTTACTGTTTTAGAAATTATATACTCTATTCCTATCCTTAATGATCACTTTAAAATTTTAGCACGTGTACTTAAAGTCTAACCCTCCCAAAATTTGAATGCTAGTCATGGTCCTCTTGTGCTACAAGTTATCGTTACAGCTGATATTTTAGCACTATTTTGTTTCAGTTTGGGTGGATTTTTTTTTTCTGAGAAAAAGTTTTACTGTGTATTTCAGGCTGGCTTTGAATTCGCTTTGTAAACCATGCCGGCCTCCTCCTTCCCTAACCTCCCAAGGCTGGGATTACAGACAAGTGCCACGCACCTGACTCATTATCTTGTTCTTAACTTCCAAATTAGACATGATTCTTGTTTTTTGCACCTCAGACTTTTCTTCTGGGGTTGTTCTCTTTTTCCTAATGTGTGCTCTCAAAAGCATCTTTACTGAGCATCTGTTGCTGGTAACTCTCAGCCATTTGGTTTTCTGAAAGTGTCCTCATTCCATCTTTTTTCTTAAATACATAATTTAGGTAGGTATCAAATTCTACATTGACAGTGGTTTTCTCTCAGCAATCTGAAGCTATTGTTCCACTGTCTTTGGCTGCTACATGTAATTGCTGTTGCTTTTAGATGATCTCTCTTTTCTCCATGACAACCTTTAAGACTTTCTCTTTGTATTTCATGTTTTGAAGACATTGGCTTTTCCACATTTCCCAGCTTCTAGATCTCTCTCTCTCTCTCTCTCTCTCTCTCTCTCTCTCTCTCTCTCTCTTTCTCTCACTCTCTCTGTCTCTCTCTCTCTGTCTCTCTCTGTCTCTCTGTCTCTCTGTCTCTCTGTCTCTCTCTCTCTGTCTCTCTGTCTCTGTCTCTCTCTCTCTCTCTCTCTCTCTCTCTTCTCCCTTCCTCTCTCCCTCCCCTATATAGAAATTGAACCCTGCACACTAGGAAAGTGCTCTCCCACTGAGCTATATATCACAATGCACTCATTTCTTTTGCCCTTGCTATCCTTTCTTTCTTTTCTTCTTTTTTTTTTCTGAGACAAGTTCTCACTATGTAGTTCAGGCTGGTCCTGAACTCATTTATGCAGCCCAGGCCAGCTTTAAACTCATGGCAATCCTCCTGCCTTAGCCCCCTAAATTCTGGGATTACAGACACCTAGCTTCTTTTATTTTTTGAGACAAGGGGCTTGAAGAGATAGCTCACCAGCATAAGTGCTTGCCTAGCAAGCATAGAGTCCTGCGTTCAATCTCTGGTACCAAAAAAGTAAAATAAATACATAACTAGATAACATTTTTTGAGATAAGATCTCACTGTAGTTCAGGCTGGCCTTGAACTCACTGTAGCAGCTGGGTGAGCCTCCTGCCTCAGCCTCCTGAGTGCTGGGATTATAGGCGTGCTGTACCATGGCCAGTGAACATGCTATCCCGTAAGAGTCTAACTTTAAGAAGAGATCTTCATTCAAACCCGTGCTTACCCTAAGCTCAAGATCTTGCTTTGCACACCCAGGAGGGCATTAATACCTGAAACTTCAGGCCCCTAGTGTTCACAGATGTGCTCTGGGTTCATTTCTAGCTCTCCTTCACTTTTATTAAGGATTTTCCTCTTAACAAGCTCAACCATGTTTTGGGGGGTTTTTATTGTATATTATTATTATTATTATTATTATTATTATTATTATTATTATTCGTCGTCGTCGTCCTCCTCCTCCTCCTCCTCCTTTTCTCCTCCTCCTCCTCCTCCTCCTTTTCCTTCTCCTTGTTCTTTTTTTGGTCCGTTTGAGACAGGGTCTCACTATGCAGCTCAGGCTGGCCTTGAGCTCACTGTGTAGCCCAGACTGGTCTCAAATTCACAATGATCCTGCTGCCTCAGCATCCCAAGTGCTGGGATTACAGGAGTGTTCCACCACACCCAGCTCTTGCCCAAGTCTTAGATATTTATTTCATTTTCTCTAGAATTTCTTTGGGTTTTGAGGTAGGACAGTCTCTTTAGAATATTTGGTCTCCTGTTCGCTCCTCAACCACAGTCCACATTTCACATCATCCTGTTGAATTACATCCCTGGGATAAAATCTCGAGAGTGGCACCACCACTTTACACCAGATTTCCAGCATTTCACAGCGCTGTTCAGACACATTATCATATTGCTTTCCAGCTGTTCTCTCTGCATGGCAAGTGCTAGATTGCTGTTTGTTTACAGGCTCTGCAGAGGCAGAGTGCCCTAATAACAGAGGCCAGGCTTTGTTTTTTGTTTTTTTTTTTAAGAATTTTTTATTTGATTTATTTATTTACTTATTTCTTGTTTCAGAACCTTTGTTTGTTTATTCACTCATTTTTATGGCCGGCTCAGCCTGCCCTGAGGGCAGGGCTGGCGCAGCATGTGGTGCCGGGGATCGAACCGCAGTCCCTGAAGTTGCCCAAGCCCTCCCAAGCAGGCGCTTTAGACCGCTGAGCCATCCTGCCAGGCCCCTGGAGGCCAGGCTTTGAATCAGTCCTATCTGCCTCGGCCCCTCCCCCTCTCCACCTCCCCACATTTCCCATACAGAGAGATGAGAGAAATTCACTTCCTAGAGGTTTTGTTGTAGTCTCAGATGGGTAAGAATTAAGAAAGGAGGTAACAACTGAAAGCAACAGGGGTGGGAACTGGTCTTTTTTTTTTTTTTTTTTTTTTTTTTGCGGGACCGAGGTTCAAACTCATGACCTTGCACAGGAACTGGTCTTTAATGGCTACTTTAGCCTGGTGTTACGGAGGCTTGCACCTGTAATCCCAGCTAAATGAAAGCCAAAGCTGGGGCCCTGCGGGTTGGCTCAGTGGTCTAAAGCGCCTGCTTGGGAAAGCTTGGGCGGCTTCAGAGACCGAAGTTCGATCCCCTGCACCACATGCTGCGCCAGCCCTGCCCTTGGGGCAGGCTGAGCCGGCCATAAAAATGAGTGAATAAACAACAAAGGTTCTGAAACAAGAAAATAAATAAATAATTAAAAAAAAAACTCATAAAAAAAAAGAAAGCCAAAGCAGGAGGATCACAAGTTCAAGACCAGTCTGGACAACTAGGTAAGATCCTGTCTTAAAAATAAATACATATGCATAAATATTTTAAAAGGCTAGGGTGTAGCTCAGTGGTAAAGTGCTAGCCCAAAATATACAGGCCCTGAGTTCAATCCCTACTACTGAAAAAAAAAAAAAAAGGAAAATGTCAACCATTGGGGCTTTCTTTTTATGAATAGTACTTAGCTAAGTTATTTTAAGTGTGCTTTAATTGAAAATTGTTTTGTGGCTTATTTGTTTAATGTAGCAGGTGAGCATATACACTACATTTATCAAATTAATGAAGTTTTAGTAACATGAGAACTTACTTCGTCTCTATTATTAAATTTTTACTTGGGAATAAGGTGAGAGACTCAGAATTGGGGGCCAGGAAGATGGGAAGAAATAAATATTGCCAGAAGTCCCCAAATTTTCAACTCTAGTCCATAAATTTACAGTATTATATTCAGCTATGATTCATAGAAATGACATTAAGTTTAAAATATTCATGTGTATAATTTTTTAAAGTTCTCCAAGAGTAAATCACTTCCTTCTGTATTTTTGGAAAAGTGAATATTCATTTCTCCTTGGCAATATTAAATTATGACAATCTTTGGCATTCAAATTAACCTGTCAAGTTATGTTCTCCAAAAAGCTTCTAAAACTAAAAACATCAAGATATGATGAAACTGGGCGTGGTGGCACATGCCTAGAATCCCAGCACTTGGGAGGCTGAGGCAGGAGGATCAGTGCCAGTTTGAAACCAGCCTGGACTACAAAAGTGAGGTCAAGGCCAGCCTGAACTGCATAGCGAGACCCTGTCTCAAAAAGGCAATAGATAGATAGATAGATAGATAGATAGATAGATAGATAGATAGATGTGATAGTGAAGAACCATGGTAAGAAAAAAGATACAAAAACTTATAATACTCCATCATGGAATTTTGAAAAGAATCAAATAAACTTAAGTCTATTTTTGATCAATAATCATTACAGATTTCTATAAATAAGCTCCTTGTGATAAAAGATGCCAGATCAGCATTTCTGGAAATCTATGACTAACACTGTTGTACTATCTGTCCCAGGGATTTTTACTGTGACATCATCTCTACTCTTGAGAAACTGTAAATATTAATCCATAGGTTTTTCTTGGCATGTAATCTATTACTTTTTTCTTATTCAGGGTGCTTTCTCATTTAGCATAAATAAATTAATGCAATTCTTTTAATAGGATTAGTGATGATGATTAGGTTTGCTGTATGTATGTATATATGTGTGTATATGTGTGGGTCTCCCTATGTAATTCAAACTGGCGTTAAGGCATTAAACTCACTATGTAGCCCAGGCTGGCCTCAAACTCATAGCAATCCTCATGCCAGCCTCCCAAGGATCACAGGCCTGTGCTACCACACACACCAGACATTATTTTTAACAAAAATTTAGTGTCATCCCAAAATCATATTTCTGTAGTTCAGGTAATTTGAAATAAATTAAGTGACATTATGCCTGTTTTCCTTCGAAGATGATCCAGACCTTGCTCTGGAAGGACATTCCTCTGTACAGGTGTCCACTGCACATTGCCTACCTCTGCCACTTAGCTGATTTGCAATCTCTCTGCCCTGGATTTCTCTGTGGAGGACTGCTGGTGCCTGCTGTGCTTCCCATGCACGCCAGGAATGTCTGGGAATAGTGCTTCTCAAGAGTAACTCTCGGCTACAAGGGAGCTTGTAATCCCAGCACTCTGGGAGGCTCAGGCAGGAGGATTACCATGACTTTGAGGCCAGCCCAGGCTACATAGACAGTTCAGAGCCAGCCTGAACTGCATAGCAAGACCCTGTCTCAGAGAGAGGAGAGACAGAGACAGAGATGGAGACCTAGAGACAGTAAGAGACAGAGGCAGAGAAAAAGGGGGAAGAGAAGGAAGGAAGGAAGGAAGGAAGGAAGGAAGGAAGGAAGGAAAGAAGGAAGACAGGCAGGCTGGCCAATTTAGGGACTTAAGACTCCTTCTCAAAAAATGTACAAAGCTGGTAATATAGCTCAGTGTGAAAACTGGATTCAATCACCAAAAAAAAAAAAAAAAAAAAAAAAAAAAAACCCCTCACACTCGATGCCGGAGAGCAGTTGATGGTGTCGGGTATTCCAGAGATCTGTGCCCTTGTGGAATAACTGGAGCACATGTGTCTTTTCTGCTGCCTCCCACTGTCGCCAGCGTGAGTGAGTGGCAAGCCCTAACTTAGCAACACACTGTGTTGGCAACTTCCCCTCTAGCTTTCCCATCCTACCCATGTACTTATTTGTTTTTGTTTTGTTGTGCTTTGGGGCCTTCTAAATCAACTCCTTGCCCTGGACTCCTTGCCTCAGGATTGGCTTCTGGCAAAATCGACCTCAAAGGCTCTCAGCCTGTTCTGCTTTTGGTTTCTTCTTAGCATTTGAATTCATTGTCATTTGCTAGTTTTATAGTGCAAGGAAGAGAGCAAATGCCAGCTCTGTTAGGAAAAGGCTTTTCAGCAGCTTAGGAACACAGTCTTCTTTGTACTGTGCGTCAAGAACAGTCACTTTATTCCTTTGCTAATCCTCCAGGATATAGAAATCTGCAATTGATTCTGGCTACCTGGGGAGTCTGGGAGAGCCCTCCAGTCAAACCAAGGCTCCTGTCAGCTCTCCGTGATCTCGCGGGTGCCTTTCAGCTTTCAAATTCTATGAATTTGAGCACAGATTCTGCAGAAACTAGTCCATAAATATGCGGGAGCAGGGAATATTCCCCCACTTGGTTTTTGAGGATATTACCCTAATACCAAAACAAGGCAAAGTCAGGACAAAAAAGTAAACTACAAAAAAAACTATCACTCATGTACTTAAACATAAAAGCCTTCTAAAATTTTAGCAAATGGCCGTGTGGTTGTGCTCACCTGTACTCTCGTCTACTTAAGGAGGCTGAGGCAGGAGGATCTAGAGTTGGTGGCCAGCCTGGACAATGTAGTGAGACTGTCTCAAATTTTAAAAAGGGCCGAAGGTGTAGCTGGTGGTAGAGTAATTGGCATGGGCTGCATCCTTGAACTGAAGCAGAACTAAGTCAATCTTCAGTAATACAGTGTGTAAAAGGAATTATACACCATGGAATATTCCAGCATGTAATGATTTCATAGTGAAAAATCAGTCAGTGCGATCTTCCATATCAAGAGGCTAACGGAGGATAATCATATAACAATATAGTTGAGGCAGAAAAGGCATTTGACAAAATTCAACACCCATGCATGATGAACACTCAGGACACTAAGAGTGTAGGGAAACCAAAAAAGCATATAAGAAACTTCCTCAACTTGGTAAAAAGACTTTTTCCCTCTCCCCTAATTAACCTATAGCATATATATATATATAGCTAGCATCATATTTAATAGCCAAAGACCAATATTTTCCCCCTAGCAGCACCCTGATAATCGCTCTTATTCAACATAATACTGAAAAGATATAAAAGGAAAGGAAATAAGTTGCCTACAGATTGGAAAAGAAGAATGGAAATGACCCTTATTTGTAGACAATGTGGTTGTCTACAAGGAAACCTCCAGGAGTCTACCAAAAAAAAGAACCTTGTGGAAGGAATGAGTTCAATGAGGCTGAGACAGGAGGATCACCAAGAGTTTGAAGCCACACTGGGCTACAAAGAGAGTTCCAAGTCCAGCCTAAACTGCACAGTGAGATCCTGTCTCAAAAAAAAAAAAAAAAAGAAAAAAATGAGTTTGAGCAAGATTGCAGTATATAAGAAAAACACAAAACACAGAAATCAATTAGATTTTCATCTACTAGCAATAAGCACATGAAACTTTTATATCAAAAATAAAACCACAATCATTTAAAAAATTTTAAAGCTGCTTAGAGCCGGGCGTGGTGGCTCACGCCTGTAATCCCAGCATTCGGGAGGCTGAGGCAAGAGGATCGGTGCGAGTTCGAGACCAGCCTGGGCTACAAAAGTGAGCTCAGGACCAGCCTCAACTGCATAGCGAGACCCTGTCTCAAAAAGACAAAAAAAAATAAATAAATAAAGCTGCTTAGATATAAATCTAACAAAACATGTAGAGAATCCACATGCTGAAAGATTGTAAATGCTCAAAAAAGCCATAAAGATTTGCATAGACAGGGCCAGTGAGATAGCTCAGTGGTCTAAGGACCACTGCTTAGGAATGCTAAGGCAAGCACACAGGGACTGAGGTTTGATCCTGGGCACCACATGCCATGCCAGCCCCGCCCCCAGGATGGGCTGAGCCAGTAACAAAAAATAAATAAATAAAATAAAAATAAAGATTTGCATAAACAGGGGCCCAGCAGGATGGCTCATTGGTCTAAAGTGCCTGCTTAGGAAAGTTTAGGCAGCTGCAGGGACCATGGTTCCATCCCCAGCATCACATGCTGCGCCAGCCGTGCCCTCAGGGCAGGCTGAGCCAGCCATAAAAATAAATAAACAAACAAACAAAAGTTCTGAAACAAGAAAAAAATTAAAAAATAATAAAATAAAATTCAAAAAAGAAAAAATTTGCATAAACAGAGCAAGACACCGTGCTCCGGAACTGACAGCTCCAGGTTGTGAAGAGGTCTGCTCCCTACAAGTTGCCATATAGGTTTAGAGAGAATGCCTTCAGAATCCCAGGAGGGCTTTTCTGCAGATATGGACAGACTTATTCTACATGTTATATAGAAAGACAAAGAAACCAGAGTCCCTAAAACAATCCTGGAAAGGCGCATGGGGTAGGAATGATCCCTGCGCCTGATGTCGAGCTGCTCAGCAGCTGCAATAGTCAATGGGGAAACAAGCACACACAACACACAGCAAGGGGGCCAAACAGAGCCCAGAAGCTGGCCCGAATAAACAGTGTATGGATCTTTTACAAAAGTGTGAAAGCAGCTCAGTGGAGGAAGACTAGGATAGTTTCTTTAACAAATGGTCCCTGCCTGATTGAAAAGCATAGACAAAATAGAAAAGGGAGGGAAGGAGGCAGGGAGGGAGGGAGGGAGGGAAGGAGGGAGGAAAGAAAAATCAACCTGAATGGTGCACAGATATTCTTTCAAAATTGGTCATAGATTTAAAGTAAAACACAAGAGCTAGGGAGACAGTTCAGTAAAATAAGTGCCTTTCTGGCAAGCGCAAGTGCCTGAGTTCAATCCCTGGATCCACAAAGAAAAAAAAAAGTAAAACACAAAACTAAAACTGTTAGAAGAAAATATAAGAGGAAATCTCCAAGAACTAGAGTTATGGAAGTTCTTAGACACGACACAACAAAGGTAATCCAAAGAAGTTAATATATTTGACCATATGAAAATTAATTTTTAAATAAATAAATAGAAAGTTCACTTTGTTACTGTGCAAGACCCTGTAAAGAAACTGAAAAGCCTCAATCCTCAGCACTGCTCGCCACAAAAAAGGATGAAAAGGGCTGGGAAGATAGCTCAGCATTCTAAGCGCCTGCCTGGCAAGCACAAGGACCCAGGTTTGATCCCCAGTACCCCATGCTGTGCTGGCCCCAGGCACCAAGCTGGCCACGGAAACCTGGCATGGTGGTGTACACCTCCAATCCCACCGCTGGGGAACCTCACACAGGAGGATCACTAGGAGTCCGAGCTGTGTATGGAGACCCTGTACCAAGTAAATAAATAAGTAAAAATATTTTTAAAGAGATAAATTACATGGGAGGGGGCTTGCCAGGTAGCTCACTCTGTTAAAGCACATGACTCAGCAAAGTCTGTCAGGCTCCAGGGACCAAGGTTCAATCCCCTCCCCGACATGGAGCATGAGACCTGCCCTTAAGGCAGCCTCAGTCAACCAAAAAAGAAAAGATACATTGCATGTTATGAGAAAATATTGGCAGCCACTTGCCCAACAACAGACCTGTATATTCAGTATATAAAGGAGTCTCAAAATACATTCGGAAAAAAAAAAAACCTCAGTGAAACTTTTTTTTTTTAAGTGAGAAAATGTTGCTGTATAATCCCAGCACTTGGAAGGCTGAGACAGAAAGACTACCATGAGTTCAAGGCCAGCCTGGGCTGCTTGGCAAGACTCTGTCTCAAAAAACTAAAGAAATAAAGTATAAATAAATAAAAGTTGAGAAATGTACAAAAGTGTCCCTGAAGAGAATATACAGATAGAAACCAAGCACATGCAAAGCTGTGCAGTGTTGTTAGCCAACTTAAAACCCCAGTGAAATATCACCTACACAGTTGAGTAATTAAAAAACAGTAATAATCCCAAACACTGCTGGGGAAGTGAAGTGGTCAGATCACACCTACCTTGCTAATGGGGATGTAAAATGGTGCAGCCACTGTGGAAAATAGCATGATTTCTTCAAGAGTAAACATACACAAACCATACAATGGAATATTCCCATCACTAGACAGTGACAAATGAAAACTGGTGTCCAGAAAAATGCCTCTGCATGAATGTTTGCAGTGGCTTTATTTGTAACAGCAAAATACTAGAAACAACCCACAGCCAGGCGTGGTGGCGCACACCTGTAATCGCAGCACTTGGGAGGCAGGGGCAGGAGGATCAGTGTGAGTTCAAGACCAGCCTGGGCTGTTTGTAGCCGCAGGAAGCCAGGACTTTGATCAAGTGTGTATAGGTGGGACTGGGCCTCCCTGCCTGGAGCAGAAAGCTACGCCAGTGTTGAGAAAAACATCCTGTCTGGTTCAGGCCAGCTATTAGTTGATGGTAGCCTTGTGTCATGGGATGCAAACTTTGTAGAAGCATAAATAAAGGATCATTTCTGTGTGCGTTGAATTAGTCTTGCCCACCAGGCAGACTGACGACCACCTAGCCCAACTTTGCATCTTGTCTATCTTTCTCATTCCTACCTCTCCCCAGGGTTGAACCGTTCACAGTAAGATCAATGGATCCCTACATTTATGGATCCCTACAATGGGCCACAAAATGACCTCAAAGCCAGCCTGAACTGCACAGCGAGACCCTTCTCAAAACGACAAAAAAAAAAAAAACAAAAAAAACCCACGTGTCCTCGAACGAATAGTTGAACAAACTCTGGTATGTCCATAGAATGGGCTACTTAGGAATAAAAGGGAATAAATTCTTGAGGCTTGCAACAATTTTTATGGACCCTAAGGATGTTACTGTCAGAAGAAAAAAAAAAAAAAAAAAAGGTCACTCTCAAAAGGCTGTATGTGCTGGGCCAAACATGTCAGGCAGTGCATGCCTGTGGTCCCAGCACTCTGGAGGCTGAGGCAAGAGGATCACCTGTGAGTTTGAGCTACATAGTGAGTTCAAGGACAACCTGAACTACATAGCAAGATCTTAGTTCAAAAAATAATCAGTTAATTAGATGCTTAGTGCTATGTACTTATAATCTGAAAGCTGCGACAGGAGATTCGTGATTTTAAGGCCAACCTGGGCTACATAGTAAGTCCTTATCTCAGAAAAGCAAAAGAAGAAAAACTTATATACTTTATGATTCCATCTGTATAATATGCTTGAAATAACAAAACTAGAGGTAGAGAACAAATTAGCGGTTGCCAGGCAACGAGACAGGAGGCTAGGAAATCAGAAGCCACAGAGAGCATGTTGTTCACAGAGATGGAACTGCTCCGACATCTCGATTGTGAGGTCGCTGTACAAACACAGGGGGCAAATGAGCGGGTGCAGAGGAGGCACATGACAGTGCAGATTTAACATGGGAAAATCCAGTGTTCCTAGCAATGTTCACCCTAATTTACCAGTGCCCATTTCCTGTGCTGTTTGGCTGTCTTCCTGTAAGTCTACAGTGTTTTCAAAGGAAATGTTTTTTAATTCTATGAGCATATACAAACATAACCAGACAAAACAAGACACATTAGCTTTTAGATCTTTCACCACTGTCATTTCCGGGTGATGAAAACATGGATGGATACAGCAGCCAGGTGGGGTGGTATATCCCTTAAAGCCCAGCACCCTGTGACGCCAAGACAGGAGGGTCATGAATTCGAGTTCAGCCTGGATGACTTAGCAAGACTAATGAATGTTTCTCAGAAGGAAACATTTCATAAAGGGCTGGGATGAAGCCCAGGGTAAAGGCTCTGAATGCAATCCTGGAGTGGAGGCAGGCTACAAGCCCAGCTCCAACTCTTGGGTCACCAGAGTGAGACTCCCCCTCCACTTCCATCACTTTTCTGGGACAAAGGATGGGTTTGGGAGGGGTGACAGAAGGGCCTGGCAGAGATCCTCTCTGGGCCATTTTAGTCTTTTTTTTTTTTTTTTTTTTTTTTTTTT
>PVJA010044855.1:0-15952 GCA_004027025.1 Myocastor coypus | reverse complement strand
TAACTTTCCATACAATGTGATATAAGCAGTTACACAATTTTGACACAGATATTTGGAAATTCAAGGAAATACAAAATTGTAGCCTGTCAAGAATATGGTTTTTGGCCCAGTCTCTTATTTTCAAGTACTACTCTTGAGAGAATGACAGTAACTGAGTTTACACCAGGAGCAATGTACTGCCCTTCTTATCGTTTTATTTATTTTTAAATGTTTTCTTTGTCTTTTTGAGACAGGGTCTCACTATGGAGTTCAGACTGGCCTCAAACTCACTTTGTAACCCAAGCTAGCCTAGAGCTCACAGTGACCCTCCTGCCTCAGCCTCCAAAGCGCTGGGATTACAGGTGTGCACCACCACGCCCAGCTTGTACTGCCCTTCTCGCCATGCCATATTTGTTCCTAGGTTTGAGAAGGAAGATTTTCCCTGAAATGTGGTCAAAGGCCACTGGGCACCTCCCTACCCAGCTGAACAGGTCAGATTTGCTGTTCGATACCATTAGGAAAACATGCACTGCAGTGCACCGTGGGCTTCCCAAGGCATGCTGGGAAGGACTTGCAAGTGCACAGGGCAACTTGGGGACAGTCTCCAGGACCTGAGGCTTTGCTTATGGCTAGGCGCTGCTAGGAACCAAAGAAATGGGAGCAGCCCTGTGATCCAGTCATAGCAGATCCTATCTACAAGGCAGGGAGGAAAGCAGGGCTACAGCTGGCACCGCTGGAGAGACATCAGTCACTGGTGTGGGCAAACCCAGGGCAGCACTGGGCCATTCCTGGCATGCAGAAATGCCCTCATTTTCACACGCATATTCAGATGTTTGCGATCTCCTACATTTTGGGCAAATTGCAGAGTGGCCTCGGGTCTGTCTGGGTAGATCACAGGAGCGCACCGTGGAACACTGAGGCTCCAGCACAAGGCTAGGCGGCCACGAGGCGCACCCTCACAGCGAGGACCTGGGGCGGTGCCATGGTTTTCTGTTCCAGCCCTGTGGCCTCGAGCTGCTCCCTCCGAGGCCCTCGGCAACACGTGATGAGCGGTGGGTCCTGGCCTTCCCGCCCGCCAGGGGCTGGGCTTCCAACTCTGCTGCTCTCCGTTGTCCACCCTCAGAACTGAACGCACTGCAGGATGAACTGCGCGAGCTTGGTGTTATCGTGTTGGGCTTTCCCTGTAACCAGTTTGGAAGGCAGGAACCGGGAAAGAACTCGGAGATCCTCTCTGGGCTCAAGTGAGTGCCTGTGCAGGACCCCAGAGGCTGCGGGCCTGCAAACCGCCAGGGCGGGTGTCACTCGAATGGGCTGGAGGGCGTGGCCATGGCGTTGGCGCTGCCCCAGCTGCTGGCGTTCCTCAAACACCCTCTCTTCCTTTGGCTCTCTCATGGTCAGAGCAGAGGAAGAGCTCATGGAAAAGAAGTCCAGGGGTAGGAACGGACATGGGACACGGAGACGAATCAGAAGCCAGGCTCCGAATGCCTCGGGGGGTGCTGCGGTGCCCGCTCCCGGGGCCCTCCTCCTCTCCGCTCCCTGTCTCCAGCCTCTCGGCCTCTCCTCTCCTTTGCAGGCGTCAGCAGCTTCCGTCCCTCTTTGCTCTGACGCAGCCCTGTTGGAGCCATTCTTGTTCACTGCAGATATGTGCGACCGGGTGGCGGCTTTGTCCCCAACTTCCTGCTCTTTGAAAAGGGGGATGTAAATGGAGCAGAGGAGCAGAAGGTCTTCACCTTCCTGAAGGTGAGCATGAGCTGGACTGGTGGCCACGCCCGAAGCTGAGCTCCTCTGGAGCTGGCCTTGCCACTGGAGAATGAGACTGTGATGGGTTTGAGGACCATGGTAGTGTCCACGACTGAAGTTTGCTTTAGGCAGCGGTAGCACATCCTCCGTAGCGGCTTTGCCAGGGAGCGCTGACCTCCCCTGCTACGCGCAGCGATCCGGTCATCCGACGGCTGCTCATCCTACCTCTAGCGTGTGCACAGGACTGTGCTATCGGGGAGCTGTCATGGGCCTCCCCAAAAGGACCAGTGTGTGCTCAGGCGCATGCACAGGCCCGGTTAGAGCACAGGGCTGCGTGGCAAGTGCAGGTAGGGTGGATGAGCAGGACAGAGGGGTCTGTCCCCTTGTCCCCCAGGGCTGGGCACAGAACAAGACTTTTCTCAGGCCTACCAAGAAAAGAAAAAACAGTCAGATGGACAAATAGTTCAGTAAATGTAGAAGGCCGTAACTTCTAATAAATTGCTGTTAGGATATACTATATAAATTACCTTTTCATTGCTCAAAAATAGTGATAATATGGGGGCTGGGGAGATAGCTCAGTAGAATAAGCACTTGCCTGGCAAGCACAAGGGCCTGAGGGTTTTTTTTTGTGTGTGTGTGTGTGTGGTTTTTTTTTTTTTTTTTTTGTCTTTTTGAGACAGGGTCTCGCTATGTAGTTGAGGCTGGCCTTGAGGTCACTTTTGTAGCCCAGGCTGGTCTCGAACTTGCACTGATCCTCCTGCCTCAGCCTCCTGAGTGCTGGGATTACAGGCGTGCACCACCACGCCCGGCTCCTTTAGTTTTTGAATTAAGGTTTTTTTTTTTTTTTTTTTCTGGTCAAAATGAATATTGCTCATTCTACATCCGTTAGTAGCCCTTGAGCTTTCTCTGACTGATGAGGCTGCAGGCTCTAGGAACTCCTAATTTAACCCAACGCACCCTTTTTCACCCAAGGGAGTGGAAACTGCGGGGGCGCTATGACTTGCCCAGGAAACAGGAGAGGACCTTTGGATGACGCAGAAGCCCCAGGCTTGAGGGGGACACGGCAGGTGCCTTCTGCCTAGGGTTAGGGGTTCCACTGTTGGCTGGCCCATGGGTGGCAGCTGGTGAGCATTCAGCAACCTGTCTGCCCACAACGGGAAGCACCCTGCGTGACTACGTCCCAGCACCTGATGGCGAGCAGACCCTCGGGGTCGGGGTAGACTGGACTACGAAGAAGCAGAAACACACGTATCTACCTTTTTTCATTTTTCTGCTCCAGAACGCCTGTCCTCCAACCTCTGAACTTTTGGGGTCACCAGCTCTGCTTTTCTGGGATCCCATGAGAGTCCACGACATCCGCTGGAACTTTGAGAAGTTCCTGGTTGGGCGGGACGGGGTCCCTGTCATGCGCTGGTTCCACAAGGCTCCGGTGAGCACCGTGAGGTCCGACATCCTGGAGTACGTGAAGCAGCAGGAAACCCAGTAGGGAGAAGCAGCGCTCCCACTCCCTGACCCTCGCAAAGCCCCACACAGGTGTCTCAGCTCCCTGTCCTTCCAGCGGGTCCCCAAATCCACAGAGCCTGTGCCTGGGTGGAGCTGAAAGCATGTGTGTGGGGGTGCACACGCGTGTCCACGTGCATCTGCTTGTTTGTGTGCACATGCGTGCCTGCGTGTGTGAAGACTCGGCCTCCCCCGGCCCCTTGGTGGCCTCCCCCAGGCGGCCTCACGGGCACCGCACCTCACACCACCCCACCCTCAGGCCCTAAGGTCTCGAGCAGAAGCCTCCTTCCCCACCGGAGGGCTTCTCCATGAGGGCGGCCCCTGAAGCCCCTGGGGTGGGCCCTGGCAGAGCCTTCCCTGGCGCCTGTCCCTTGTGCATTCCGGCCAGGACACCCTGGCAGGGATGTCCCTTCCTTCTCACTCTGAGTCTCATTCTGTCACTGCCTCCAATTAAAGGAAACTACAGCAACTGGGCTCTGTGTCCCCATGTCCCGGGTGCCCGCTCTGCCTGTCTCGGAGCTCCTGGTACTCACACAGGTCCTTAGCCCCCTTCTTGGTCCTTCCACATCTTGTTGCTCCCCAAAGTGCTCTCCAGCTTTCCTGGTCCTCTGCAAAAACAGCAGGGGCACAGGAGCGAAATAACTGACAGGACAAGGCCGCTCCTGCTCCGAGATGCGACAGGTCTACGAGTGCCCTGGGCGCCCGAGCGTGTATAATGAAAATCCAGTCTTCAGACACAGACCCAGGCTCCAGAAAACCTGACGCCAAGAGGGTCAGATAAGGCAGGCAAGCAGGCCTTGCTTTTTTGTTGTGACACAAGCACTCCACTGTAGGCTCAGTGCCGCACTGGAAAGGGGCAGGAAGTGTGCGTGTGGGCAGTGGCAGAGGAGGCCCAAGTCCTGCTGTCTGCCTGAAGGAAGCAGCCCTGGGTCACGGGACAGGACAGGAAGGCCACAGATGGCCCCAGCAATGACCAGGACGATGGTTGGTTCTTTCTCATGTTAAAAAGGAAAAATAAGAGAACAAAGACACAAAGCAACATAAAATGACACAAGCGGTACAGAACTTCAACACAAGAACAAGAAATTGACACTGGTTACTACTACGTCATGCACTGGTATCAAATCCGTTGCTTAGATTACAAGATACAAGATACATGCAAGACTGACTGAGCAGTACAACATTAGCTCTGCCTTCCAGTGAACCTTAGGTGTTCTTCCTTTACTATGACAGCAGATAGGATAATAATTACAGAAGGTACACGCTTAGAAGAGCAGGACAAAAGATGTTCAGCTGAGGCTGCTGTGCTGTACATTGCATTCCTCCATGCAGTTTCTCAGATGACAGATCTTAGCATATAGAAAGTAAAAATTTGGGGCTGGGGCAACAGCCCCGTGGCACAAGTGCCTGCCTGGCAAGTGCAACATCATGAGTTCAAACCCCAGTCCCACCAAAAAAAAAAAAAAAAAATTGAACATTAGCTGCTACTTTCAAAAACCCAATAGAAAGTAGCAGCACAATTATCTCTGCTATCCCATGTACAGCGGCTGGGGAGACGGCTCAGCAGAAAGAGTACTTGCCTGGTCAGCACAAGGCCCTGAGTTCAATCCTCACGGCTGAAAAAAGAAAATAAAAATCACATCCTGTGTATATACTTGCAGGGTTTTTCCCTTTCCTTTTTTTCTAATCTTTTCTCTTTTCCCTCATTTCCATTGTTTATTCCTTAAGTTCAGTTTCTTTCCACTTTACTGTATCTATTGTTCCTTTAAAATTTATTTATTCTTTCAGCACTGAGGCTGAGGCAGGAGGATCAGTGCAAGTTTGAGACCAGCCTGGGCTACAAAACTACAAAAGTGAGCTCAAGGCCAGTCTGAACTGCATAGGGAGACCCTGTCTCAAAAAGAAAAAAGACCAAAAAAAAAAAGGAAACACCTCCTTAAGGCACACGCAAGACAGTACCTGGATGCTGTTTTCATGAAATTTAGTAAGGAAGAACACGGGCTGGAGAGGCGGGCGGGAGGGCAGAGGGCCCCGACTGCCGTTCGTTGCTCCATCGCGGAGCCTCTAAGGGACAAGGACCTTAGTCTTTGTCCACATCTGCCAGTCGGAAGTGTTGCTTGTCCTCGGTGCTGCTCCTGCGGGGTCAGCAGCCAGCCGTCAGTGCTGCGGCCTCGGGCGCCCTCCAGCGGCTGCTGCTGTAGAGGTCAGGGTGCCACCCCGACTGAGGACAAGAATTCCTTGCTGGCAGGGGCTGCTGGGAGCACACTGTGATGGTGACCACTACGAGCACCTCGGAGCAGTCTCTGCAGAGAGATCACGGGTCGGGCAAGTTCTGAGACGAGCGGCTGCCGGGGGCGGTGGGAACTCGTGTCCTCACCCGGTCCAAGTACATTTTGCGAGATTCAGTTCCTTCCACTCCCCGACCGCGTGGCTCCGCGGCTTAGCTGGAAAGGGCCAGTCTCTGACGCAGGAGCTCTGGGCTGGACCCCAGTGCAGCTTCTGGGTTTCCTCGTGGGTCGGCTCCTTTAAGGGAGCTTGTGACGGGTCCTTACAGTCTTTGCACAGATCCCCCAAGTTCTCCCTAAATGTAAAACTCTATTCACTAGGGTGGCTTCATCACAACTTGCTCAGCTTCCGTACTTCTGAGTTTGGGAGGGTCATAATTCAAATGCAGAACCCTGCTAAAGAATAATGCACCGAACTGCTTCAAACGATTTTCATATTGGTTTTGCGTTAAAATGTTTTTAAGCACTCAGGATGCATGGCACGTCTAGAAGCCACCGATCTGAGCTGTAGACCTGACTTCCCAAAGTGAGGTGATAACTGGCGCTCTGATGCCAGCTGCAAATGGACTTCACCTCCCTGGCAACCCCACTGTGCCTGGCCAGGCCGCTGCTCCGCACCTAGCCCCACCCTAGCCCCCTGCTCCCCATCCTGAAAACCACTGCCCGTGCGCACCCCTGAGGGGAAGAGCTGGAGACCCCGACATCCGGTGACTAACAGGAGCTAAAACCCCGGCAGGGGACACCCGGAGGCGCCGCAGCCTGTGTGAAGCAGGAGACTATGGAGATTGGCATAAATCCCAGAGCAGCGCGAGGACCCCCTGCCCGGGGGCTGGAGGGACTCCCTTCCGGCCTCCCACTCGTCCAGCCAGCAGTTTAAAATGCATTCACTTCTGGTCTTTCATGTGCCAGGCCTATTTCCAAAGGCAGGAGACACAGGCGGCAAACCCACTGCTCTGATGGGCCTTGCCTTACCTTACCTTACCTTACCTTACCAAAATAATAACAAATAATATATAACAAAGAAAGAAACGAACATATACAAGGTCTAATAAAGACTATGGACAGAAACAAAGCAAGGAAATGGGGGGAGGGCTCAGAGCGGGCAGGGCAACCACGAGGCACCCCCCCATGTGGATAAACTCACAGGCAAATGCTTTTAAACATTTAAAATCTTAGTGAAAATATCGTGGCGTGGCTACTACACTGCTCCACGCACCACAAGGAGCAGGAAAAGGTAAGGAGGGGCCCTTTGCACAGGGGCCGCCCTCTCCCTCTGGGCCCGCCTGGTAGAAGGTCCCTTCCCTTACCCCAGCCTCAGCTGTCCCTCCTGGTGGCCCAGGTGCCTGGGCCTCGTTGCTTCAGCCCCCGGGGGGCAGCACTTGCCACACCGTGAAAGAAATAGCGCGACAGGACAGCTGCTGGCCCGACCTGAGAGAATACACTGAACACTGAAGGAGGGAAGCTGGTGCCGTAGTAAGCGCGCGGGGGCTCCCGATTTCTCTCTCCAGTCACGTTTCTTACGCGGTCGTGTGGGGCCAAGGGCCGAATCCTACAGCACCCAAGGAATGACACAAAAGTTACAGATAGACCGTCGGGGCAGGCCGACGATGGCGTCTGGCGACTCAGGAAGCCTCGCGGCATCCGTGGCACCCGTGACCGTGACTTCAGTGGAGACAGGCTCTGCGCGGGAAGCCTGCACTGGGCCGGCCGTTACCCAGTGCTGAGGTTTTATAGAGGAAAGCGGGAGGCGGGCGCGGGACGCAGGCAGTGGCCATGCACCAGGCCACGCACCGTGCAGACTGCGCAGAGCAGGAGGCCGTGGCTGCGAGTAAACTCCGTGCGGCTTCGCCGGGCAGACCTGAAGCAGAGCAGTCACTACCGCGGAAGGTCCACCTCAGCTCGCTGCAGCTACGGGGTTACTTTACCTTGGGAGACACAAAGAGGCAGAGCCAGGAGCCGAATTCCAAGCCAGCAGCTCCTGTGGGCGCGGGGAGGCGCTGCACACACGCGGGGGCGGGCGAACCCCGCGGCTTGCAGGACGGATCGCGGGCAGCGGGCGGCACCCCTGGACGCCACGTTCCCCCTGCGGAGGCCGGAGCTCAGCCTTGCGTGCGGCCTTGGGCGAGGCGCGGGAGCTCGGCTCCGCGTGCGGTTTTCCAGAGCGTGGCTTTCTCGTGGGGTGCTCGGAAAGCCTGGGACAGCTCCTAATGCCAGAGCCTTTCCCCTTCGTGGCCCTCCAGTACTGTGCGTGTCCATCAGAACTAGATCCTCTCGCGTAGCCTTCGCCACCGGGGGTGGCGCCACCGGACCGGGCTGAGGGTCCCTGCGCGGGCCATCGGGGGAGACACAGCCAGGTCAGAAGCGCAGGGAGAAGACGGCTGGGCCCGCGGGACCCGCCCGGGACCCGGGACACGCGGTGGACATGGTCACCCGTGTCCTTCCCTACCGCGCGGAAGCCCCGCCGGCTGCCCGGCCCAGCTGCAGCGTGCTGTGATTCTCCGGCTGCAGCCGCGGGGCCCCGTGTGTGCCGCACACCTGGAGTAAAGTCCCCCCATTCCCGCCGCGTTGGCGGCAGAAGAGGGGGGCGATGGTCACCTCACGGGGAACCAGAGGTGATCAGCGCGCGCTCTCGCAGAGCCGGGCTGAGCGGGTCGCTAGGAGTTCGTGGTGGCCGGGAATGGCGGCGGGTGTGGAAGCTGGAGGGCAGCGCTAGAGCAGTCTCACAGAACCCGAGCAGTTCCAGCATAATGTCAGGGTAGCGTGGCCGAGCGGTCTAAGGCGCTGGATTAAGGCTCCAGTCTCTTCGGGGGCGTGGGTTCGAATCCCACCGCTGCCATATTTATTGCTGCTTCGCAGGGGAACCTTCCTTGGAGGAGCACCACCCCAACTGAGAAAGAACAACTGCGGTCTGCGGGGAAACATTTTCTTAACCCAGTGTGCACATCGGAACAATCTGTCTAATGTTTTCCACAGAAATAAATGGAACCCATGGGTTTGAAGTCATGCAGTGTGAGCACACTCCCAGCATGCCACTGGGGCAGCACGGTTTCCAAGGGCTGGACGTTCTAGCAACAGGAGGCGCCGGCTGCACCCAGAGGAGTTTTGTGCACCGTCTTCCTGGTTCTCTGTCCTGTGGGTTACTTCAAAGTGGACACTTGGAACAGTGTGTGAGCCGCGCGGCACAGCAGAGCAGCTGGGACTCCGCACCCTGTGGGTGGCCTTGGAGAACTTCCGAAAGCTCCGCTGCCGGCTCAGACCGGCCGGCGATGGAAGCTCTGCGGGCCGCTGACCGCTTTGCTGAGGTGTCACCAACTCACCCTCCTGCGGTGCCAAGGAAGGGAAGCGCCCTGCCTGAGCAGACAACACCGGGACAGACGCGATACCCGCGGCTCACATGCCACCGAGACTCGGATATCGCCACAAGTCCCTTTCGGATCGTTCTCTCTGCGATAGCCACAGCGATGCTTATCAGCCACAGTTCACAGATCACTTCCTCCCCTGCCTACACCCCAGAGACTGGAGCGGCGGAGTGAAGCGCAGGTTGAAAGATGCCCCGTGTTCCGCCCCAGGCCTGCATTCTAACTCCAGGACTGTATTACCTTACGTGGCAAACGAAAGGAGTCTCTGTAGAAGAAATGTTAGGGCTCTCGAGGTGCGGCCTGCTTGGGCCGACCTGTGTGGCAAGTGGCCATAGCAGAGCTAGAGGGTGACCGTGGAGGCAGCCGGGACGGAGGCCACCTCAAGTACAGCCTCCGCAGCTGCTGGGGCCAAGTGAGGCGGCACAGAGCAGGCACAGCCTCGTCGGGGCGAGTCCAGGTCAGCCGTGAGCTGGGACTACCGGCCCCTAAAATGTGTGAATATATTTCCGTTGCTTTAAGACGCCCGATTCACAGTAATTTTTTTTTACAGAAGTCGGGGACAACACTGCACACCTCTAAGAGCTCCAAGACAACCACGCCCCAGAATTGTTTTCACTTGTTTCCTTGCGATCTGTCAGTCTGATAGATTAAAAATAGTATTTTCCTGCAGTACTACAGTTTCACTTTCCAATTTATTTGATCTAGAGTGACAGTTGACCACCTCTTTGTGCTTTTACAGCCATTTGTCCCTGTTGCATGAGGTGAGTGATGGCCTCATTTGCAGCTTTTCCGGTGCACTGACCCCTCTTGCTAAGGTGTGTGGCAGCTACAAATCAGGAGACTCCTCCCCCTGCACACTACTGTAAATACACTCCCACAGCTCGTCCTCTGCTGGGCTTTTCTTTTTTTTTCTTTCTCTCTCTCTCTCTTCACTTTGTTTACACACTTTTCAGGGGAATGGGAGTAAATCCAGGCAGATCTTTTCTTCAAGGCAGTGAATTAAACCCGACTACCATTTTGTGTGAAGAAATCGTTTTCTATGCAGAAATCATGCAAAACTTCCGTGGCAACATTTCTGGTAATTATATTCACTAGTTTCTGTTCTTTATCTCTAAAATTTGTGCCCACTTGGAATCCATTTTAGTATCACGCATGGCATGCTGAGTTAAGCTTTTATTTCCCTAGATGGCATTCCAGCAAGGCCATTCCACCTGTCCACTGACTGGAACTGCTGGCCTTCATTTAGACATACAGTTTTCCCAAATTTGGACTCGACTGGGATTACAAATGAAGTCTTACATTTGTTTTCCTGTTCAGATGTTTGGCCCAAGCACCGCTCGTATTCCCTGTAGCAATATCTGGATGTCATTTCCGAAAGTCCAGCGTTGAAGTAAAGTTCACGTTTGCTAATCCAGCGTCTGTAGCATTTACGGTTCTGTTTAAAACGCACCCCTCCCTGCTCAGCCTCAACTCTGGGAGCTCCTGCTTCGCCGTCCGGGCACCGGGCTGGCAGGCAGGCCCTTGGGTCACCTCGCCTAGGCGGACCGCAGCCGGGTCTCAGACGCTGGCGGCGGCGGGTGGGGTCCGGTGCTCCGCCCCTCGCAGCCGCGACCGAGTGGGGCGGAGGGAAGCGCGGTGCAGCCGTCCTGCGCGCGGGACCCGCTGGAGACCCCAGGGCGGCCCAGGTCTCTCCCGCGGCCCGGCTGGTGGTGTCGCTGCGCCCTCTGGCGTCCCGCGTGTCCAGGTCGGGTGAGGCGGGCAGGGGACGGGTGGCGACCGGCGGGGCCCATGGTCCCAGTCGCGGTCTGCGCGCAGGCCGGCGGTGAGGGACTGAGCCCCGTGCAACGCAACACCGCTGACGGCTCGGCTGGCGCTGGCCGCCCAGCTCTCGGCCCCCATAGTGTTACCACGCCCTCTGCCACGGTGTGCCACGGTGTACCCGGTCACCCCGAGAAGTGAGACGCGGTCGCACCCTGCCTCGGGAGTACAAGAGTAAGCCCTACAAACGGAAGAAAATGTCGTTCCAGGTAATTCAGGTTTGGAACGGATGACAACATAAGGATATAATACCCGTGCTTTCAGGAATAGGTACACAGCATTTTGTTTACGAGGGTCCACGCACCTTGTCATGTGTTGCAGCCACTATTGGCGAGCGACAGAATACATCCTAAGAAAGGCTTAACTGCATTCGCCTGCTTTTTGTTTTGTTTTGCTTCGTTTCATTTGGCTTGGTTTGGTTCGGTTTTTCGAGACAGGGGCCCATTAGGTAGTTCAGGCTGAGCGCAAACCCGGCATGTGACTCAGGCTGGCCTCAGATGTGTCGCAGTCCTTCTGCCTCAGCCTCCTGAGCGCTGAGTGTACAGGTGTGCACCACACGCCTGGCTCCATTTACCTGTGGGTCTAGACCTTTTATGCGGGTCAGGCTGGCCCGGGGCTCACTTTGTAGCTCAGGCTGGTTTCTAACTCATCCTCCTGTCTCTGTCTCCTGAGTGCTGGGATTATGGGCGTGCTCCACCATGCCCAAGACAGGGCCTTTGCTGTCCTTCAAAGAAGGGAAAATTAAGCTCAAACTTATGAATCAGCTATCTACCTGTGCTTGCAACTGGCACGGTCACCCTGGGTTTTCACTGATTTCCCTGACATCAGGAAAGCTGATCTTGGACTCCATGGAAGGCCAACACAGGAAGACAGGGGTTGTCCACAGTACACCGGCCACCACATCACTATTTTCCTGCGCCGCATCATACACTCAGCTCTGGCCTGTCCTGTGTTCAGCGTGGCCATCTTGTGGTCTGCAGGTTCCAAAGGCAGCTTGTACACAAGGCTTGCACTGATGTGGGACAGATTGACCGTTTGGGCAGAGATTTTTGTGGTCAATTCCCTCGCTGCCCCTTGGCTGTATTTTTTTTTTTTCTTCATTTTTATGTGTTAGTATGGGGTCTCACTATGCAGCTGGGACTCATGGACATTCTCCTGTTCTCAGTCTCCCCAGGGATTACAGGCTGGGATTACAGGCACGCGCCACTAGGCCCAGACTAGGCCACCTACTCAGCCTGCCCCGGGGTGGAGCTGGCGCGCAGGACTGGGAAAGAGCCCTGGTGCCTGTGCTTGTCTACACGGTGTAACCGGCTGAGCTATCTCGTTGTCTCTTGGCTGTATTTTCCCATAGAGTTGACCCATGCCTCTGCCTTGATTCTGACAGCTGCTCTATTGCCCTCACGTCCACTCTCGTCTGAGCGAGCTCCTTCCCAGACCCACTGAGCCACCCTCCGTGATGGGCTCTTCAGTGGCCTGGGGTCCTGCTCTGGTTGCTTGTCTTCCTGGTCCCGGGGAAGTGATCTGTGGCCGCTTGCTCTTTAGCCACAGTCGAGCAATGGAACTGCAGAGCTGCTCACCTGGAGGCCGTGTGCCGTGTGCCGTTCATCTTCTCCACTGCGTGGATGACAGCTAGGAGCTCAAGATACCACGCCAGATCCCCTACTGGGAGCTGGGCTTGCACAGAACCCCAAGAGGCCACAGTTACAGGGTTTTACAGGAAAACACAGAACAAAGCAAATAGGAGTAAAACAGGTTTAGTTTGTGGAATGGTTTTGAACAAAGAAGCATAATTTTAGTCATAAAGATAAAGAAACATGGTGCCTGGCGGGATGGCTCAGTGTTCTAAAGCCCCTGCTTGGGAAAGCTTGGGCGGCTTCAGGGACTGCGGTTTGATCGTGGGCACCACGTGCTGCACCAGCCCTGCCCTTGGGGTGGGCTGAGCTGGCCATAAAAATGAGTGAATAAACAAACAAAGGTTCTGAAACAAGAAAAAAAAAAAAGATAAAGAAACAATTTTACAGTAGAACGAGCCAGTGGTTTTTGTAAATTTGATTTCAAAGGCTTCAGACAGGAATCAAAACTGTGGATGGCCAAAGACTTAGAATAGCCACAATTATAATTTGGATGAGAATTCACCATAAATTTTTTTTAAAAAGTCATTACTGATAACACATCAGCAACAGCATTGGGGACCGCCTTTAATTATAGTTTTGTGTTGTTCTTTTCAGTAGTGGGGACTGAGCCCAGGGTTGCACTGAGCCTTTAAAAAAATTCTTTTTTAAATTTTGAGGCAGGGTCTCACTAACTGCCCAGCCGGGGCTTGACATTGGGACACTCCTGCTTCGGCCTCCCACAGCTGGAGTCACACCTCCAGCCCTCGCAAGTGTAGGACGCACCGTTGCCCACCTCAGATAGACGTCTTATGCGCGATGTGAGTGCCGTGAGGCACACAGACAGGCAGGCTGCATTTTAGATGACAGTCTAAATCGTGCATCTCCTCACCACGGCACTGAAAGGTAATTGCTAGCTTATAGTGCCCCCTACTGGTCCGATTTTCTTTTAAAAAAATTTTATTTATTTTTTTAAATATCATTTATTTATTTGTGTTATGGCCAGCTCAGCCTACCCTGGGGTTGGGGCTAGCCCAGCATGTGGCGCCAGGGATCAAGCCGGGGTCCCTGCACTTGCCTAAACTTTCTCAGGCAGGTGCTTTAGACCGCTGAGCCATCTCGCTGGCCACCAATATTCAATCTAGCTTTAAAACCAGCTCCCTGGGGATCGAAGCTTCGCTCCTGCAATCCAGATTTAAAATCTGCCCCTCCGAGCCCTGACTGCCATGTTAGTAACGAATCGTTCTGCTCTTACCTGTCACCTCCAGGCCATACGTTATGTCCTCATAACCCCTAACCTGGTGGTGACCGGTCCTTGGGCGCCGCTGCCTTGCGCACAGCCCTGGCCAGCTTCGCGGATGCAGGCGGCCTCTTCTCCGTGTGGCTTTTGCTGGTTCTCTCTGTAGGAGGCGCTCAAACTGAGATGCAGCTGGCACTGGTGACATCCCTGACAAAGACCCAGAAGGACCTAAGACCGACCGCACTCCCTCAGTCGCATGAAATGTCCCTTTTGCTTACATTTAACAGAGGAGCTGACAAAGGTGATATCTCAAGTGGTAAATTGGGAGTGGGGCATGGTTGAATATGCCTGTATGGCCAACACCGGGGAAGGCTGAGGCGGGAGGGTCACCAAGACTTGGAGGCTCCTTGTTGGGCTATACAGTACTGACGCAGGAAGAAAAAACTGATCTGGGGTGGATGACCTCCAGGTGACACAGGCAAAACTGAAACTCCCAACTTAGAAAGCACGTGGGACGAGTTTGTGTTCTCTAAAACCCAAGAATGAATTTTAGGAGCAAACAGAGGTTATGAGCAGAATATATTTATTAGGGGAAAGAAAGCTCCTGTCCGAGAGAGGGGGTCCGGAGTGGGTGGTCCCGGGGAAGCTGTCTCTTCTAGGGACTTTTATAGAGGAAAACCACGTGGTGAGGCGGGTGTAAGGGGGAAACCATGGGAACTCGCTTGCGTGGGCATGGGGTGGGACAAAGCTATGGTACGCGCCATTGCTCAGGTGAAATTGATGAAAGTCACGGAGCAAGCGGGCATGAATAGGAACAGGGTCTCTTCCTGCTGGGGGTTGGGTTAGTGACTCATTTAGGCTCTTTTCAGGTGATCGATACCTCTTTAGAGTATCAATCCCCGGTGCTACTAGGGAAAGTATGTGGCTACGTTTGTTTCTTCTTTTTTGAGGTCTGGCCCACAGCAGGGCTGTCTACCTCTTGCAAATCTGTTAGTCTCCTTGTCTTTCATCTTGTCTCCTCGAGGGCCTGGCCCTGTCTCACTGCCTGTAATATATTCTATCTAATTCAGCTGCCTAAAATACTAGCGACGATGGAGGGCAGATGACGGCCCGGCTTCCGAGAAACTGGAGGACACCACTGGGAAAGGGAAGTGAGACAGGGTAGGAGAAAACGAAAGAAGGGTAAGAGATCTAAGTTGGGAAAGAGAGAGAAACAAAAACGAAACGACAAGTCCCCAACCCACCAAAGACCCACCAAGGCCCTGGTGGGTACGCATTGCCCTCCACCCTAGCAGGACCCCCAGCGCCCCAGAGAGGGTCCCGCCTGATGGGCAGGAGGGACCAGCTACGTGAGGGTCTCACGCAGCGGCGAGAAGCCGAGCCAGCAGGTGGCGCACGAGGCCGTCGGCGCTGGGTTTGGAAGCAGGTGGGCGGGGGCTGCCCTCGTCTTTTTGTCAAAGGGCTCGGAGAGAACTGCTGTGACAGGTGACCAGGCCCCGGTCCGCACACCACAGGCTGAGAGCAGCTTCATGCCCGACACAGTCCTACTGGAAACTTGGCTGCAGCGCACAGCGCGTTTCTGGGCTCCAACTTGCATCTACCCCGGAACTGCAGACACCAGAGGAATTTTCCTACTTTTATTTTTGTTTGTTTGGTTAGTTTTCCTTTTTGTGGCTGCGGGAGGTTTGGCTTTGTTCTGTTTTGTGTGTTTGTGTGTGGGGGTTCCCCCTTCTTTTCTCTTTCACGATGTAGATTTCTTACCTTGCTAGAAACTCTGGAATGTAGCCACATCCAAATGTTCCAACATCTTACAGAGACATGGCACTTAGGGTTTTTCTCAGGGGCAATACATCTACACTATGCATCTGTTTTATTTTATTTTTCTTTTTTTTATTTAATATTTTTATTGTTTAAATTTAACAATGGTTATATTACATATTTTCATCATCAGATCAGTTTAGATTAATACATATAGGTATATAAGATTGATCAAACAATTGAACATTAACAACATTACTTTTTCTTTTTCTTTTCCCCTTTCTTTTTTAAAAAGTTGACATATTGCATACTCTCCTCACAGTAGTTCTAGAGTACAGTGTGTGGGTATGACCCACCTCCCTATTGATGTTGTTTAGAAAAAAAAAAAAAAAGGAAAAGAATATACTTCTCTTTGGACTAAGAGGAAGCAGATGCATACACAGTCAAATGTTCTGCAATTGCAGTGGGCCACCAGTGAAGCTTGTAATGTTGGAGGCTATTGAATCTAAACCTCCTAAAGCTCATCTCGCCAATCTAGCTCTGTGTTTCATGCATTGTAATTAGGCATTTTTTTTTTTTTTCTGGGTGGTCAAGGGCAAGTCGAAGCAAGACCTGTATAACTAAACATTCTTTTTTTTTTTTTTTTTTTTTTTTTTTTTCCTG
>PVJA010044854.1:0-15833 GCA_004027025.1 Myocastor coypus | reverse complement strand
TTCACAAGATGGTTGGTGAATTCCTGATAGGGAGACTTGGTGAACACAGTCTCTTTCCAGAGGTCAGGGGTCAGATAGCTGTAGGTCTTGGAGATGGCATCAAAGGTGGCCTTAGCAAAGTTGCCCAAGGTAGCAGTGCAGCCCCTAGCAGAGGTGTAGCAGTCATCAATTCCAGCCATCATCAGCAGCTTCTTGGGCAGAGATGATGCCAGTGCCTCTGGGGGCAGGGATCAGGGGCACCAACACAGAGCCACAGGGGCCAGTCACCTTGCAAGGAACAGTGTGGGGCTTGCCAATCTTGTTTCCCCAGTAGCCTCTCCTCACGGGAACAATAGAGAGCTTGGCTAGGATGATGGCCCCGCGAATGGCAGTGGCTACTTCCTTGGAACACTTTACACCCAGGCCAACATGACCGTTGTAGTCTCCAATGGCGACAAATGCCTTGAACCTGGTCTGCTGGCCAGCACGACTTTGCTTCTGCACGGGCATGATTTTCAAAACCTCATCCTTGAGGGATGTGCCCAGGAAGAAGTCAATAATCTCAGACTCCTTGATGGATAAGGAAAAAAGATAAATTTCTTTCAGGGACTTGATCTTCATGTCTTTGACCAGCCGGCCCAGCTTGGTGACAGAAATCCACTCTTTGTGTTCGGCCTTACCGCCGAGAGCCCCGCAGCCTCGGCCCCGGCCCCAGCCTCGACCCTGGCCCCGGCCTCTGCTGCGCCCGCGACCTCGAAGGCCACTGCCGAAGCCTCCGCGGAAGTCACCCCGGCCTCCGGGGCTTCTGGCCCCTCCCGCTGCACCGGCGTCATCCGCCATTTGGTGTTTTCCAGAAAGAGCCATATATCTTGTATATTCTTATATATTTGTATATTTCATATCACGTCTGTTTTTTCTAGTAGATACTGTCTCATACTTTAGTATACTACATGCTATTTCCACACAAGCCATGGTCCACCTGATCTATCACAATTAGGTACAACTGTATGATCTTTTTTTTTTTGTAGAACTGGTGGTAAAATTAATACAAAATCACAAGTCATAGCAATGTAAGTATGAAAAATAAAGTAAAATCAAGGTAAGAAAACTATATAAATCATAATGCTAACCCCAACATCAGAGCAAAATAGGTGAATTTATGCATTTGATGTAATTGTTTTGATATATGTAGGTATTTTGCTAGGATCCCAAGAGAAAACATTTGGTAATTTACAAGTTGTGAGAAGAAATAAAAATTTCAAAAATATAAATTCATATGCCTCTAAATATGTACACATATGTAACATCGATTCAAAAGGAACTTTTTACACAGAATGTGAAATATGTTCACCAAAAGGAAATAAAGTCAAAACAAGGGAGTTCGTCAATTAAAGCACAATGAATGAGTTATTTTTCAGTGTCCTATACCTCCCATTGTAAAATCAAAATTAAAGCTACATAGGTAATAACCCTACTGACAGTGAGGAATACATTTCAATTCACCTTGTTTAATTAGGTGACAGTGTATATTAAGTGTAAAGACAACAGCTCTCACAAAAATATATCATTGTTTTTATAATAAAGACTACTGATGCATAATTGAGATATTTACAAGTGATTTACTAGAGAACAAAGAAGGAATACATTCTAGGATATCTCCATGTTAGAGTATATTTTCTTTTAAGAATTTTTTATTTTATTTATTTATTTTTTCTTGTTTCAGAACCTTTATTTGTTTATTCACTCATTTTTATGGCCGGCTCAGCCCACCCCAAGGGCAGGGCTGGCCCAGCATGTGGTGCCAGGGATCAAACCACGGTCCCTGAAGCCACCCAAGCAGGCGCTTTAGACCACTGAGCCATTCCGCTGGGCCCTTAGAGTATATTTTCTGGGAAAAAAAATTATGAAGGAATACCGAAATCAAAACTTTCAATAAAATTACACAGGCTTCTTACAATGCAAGAACTTTGCACAGGATTTTCAAGATAGGCTTAAATATACAGGGTTTTCCCCCAGTGTAACTGCTTTGATGTAGCTGGTAAAAGCTACTCCTTATTTTCCCCACATTCTTATATAGATAGTTTACATCATTGAGATCTATGCATATGAGGATTCATTATCAAACCTATTCCCCAAGTTTACTTGCATAGGCTTACTCTCCTGTGCAAGTGTATACCTTTTGACAATATTTATGTGTAGACAACCCTTTCCCACATTACATACAAAAGGTTTCTCCCCAGCGTGAGTTCATCACTTCTTCTTTTTTTTTTTTTTTTTTTTGTCTTTTTGAGACAGGGTCTCGCTATGCAGTTGAGGCTGGTCCTGAGCTCACTTTTGTAGCCCAGGCTGGTCTTGAACTTGAAACCGATTCTCCTGTCTCAGCCTCCTAAGTGCTGGGATTACAGGCGTGAGCCACCATGCCTGGCTCTCATCACTTCTTTGAAAGCATCTCTATGTAGTAAATCCCTCCCCTTCCTGCCTGAACAGATAAGGTTTGTCCTCAGTTACAAGCTCTTCAATGTATCTGAGAGTAATGCTGCATAGTGAATTGATCGTTCCCCACGTTGCTTACAGATGTAGCATCTCCCTAATGTGTATTCTTTTATGCTCTTTAAAATTACTTTGTTGGCTGAAAGTTTTTTTCCCACATTACTTGTCTGTATAAGGTTTCTCTCCAGTGTGAATTCTTTCTATAACACAACTGTCTAGTCAATGCTTTTCCACATTTCTCAGATACACATTGTTTCTCACCTGTGAGATTTCTTTCAAGCATTTTACAATAACATTGTAGCGAATTCTTTCCTACATTGCTCACATGAATAGGCTTTTCTCAACTGTGGGTTCATTTGTATCTATGCAATACAGACTTATCAGTAAATCCTCTCTCACATTGCTTTTATATGTAGGGTTTGGTCTAGTATGAATTTTTTCATGGATTTTAAATAACTCAGTGTAGGGCCCGGCGGGATGGCTCAGTGGTCCAAAGCCCCTGCTTGGGGAAGCTTGGGTGGCTTCAGGGACCACGGTTCGATCCCGGGCACCACATGCTGTGCCAACCCTGCCCTTGGGGCGGGCTGAGCCCGCCATAAAAATGAGTGAATAAACAAACAAAGGTTCTGAAACAAGAATAAAAATAATAAATAAAATTTAAAAAAATAAAAAAATAAATAACTCAGTGTAGTGAATGTTTTTCCACATTTCTCACATACGGTTTCTCATCAGTGTGATTTCTTTCATGTATTTTATAATAACTCAGAGTAGTGAACGCTTTCCCACATTGCTTACACACATAGGGTTTCTCACCAGTGTGATATCTTTGATGTATTTTATAATAACTCATGGTAGTGAACGTTTTCCCACATTTCTCACATATAAAGGTTTTCCCACCTGTGTGGGTTTGTTTATGTCTATGAAATACAGTCTTATCAGAAAATACTTTCAAACATTTTTTGCACATATAAAGTTTCTTAGCACTATGAACTCTTTCATGTATTTTACAATAACTCAGAGTATTGAATGCTTTTCCACATTTCTCACATACATATGGTTTCTCACCAGTGTGATTTCTTTCATGTGTTTTACAATTACTGAGTGCAGTAAATGCTTTCCCACATTGCTTACAGGAATAGGGTTTCTCCCCAGTGTGAATTCTTTCATGTATTTTATAATAACTCAGCGTAGTGAATGCTTTCCCACATTTCTCACATATGTATTTTTTCTCACCAGTGTGATTTCTTTCATGTATTTTACAATAACTCAGAGTAGTGAATGCCTTCCCACACTGGGTACATGTGTAGGGTTTTTCCCCATTGTGACGTCTTTCATGATTTCTACAATTATTCATTGTAGTGAATGCTTTTCCACATTGCTTGCACACATAGGCTTTCTCTCTAGTGTGAGTTTGTTCATGTCTGCAAAATGCAGATTTATCAGCAAATCCTTTTCCACATTTCTCACACACATATGGTTTCTCACCATTGTGACTTCGTTCATGATTTTTATGATGACTCAATTTAGTGAATGCTTTCCCACACTGCTTACATGCATAGGGTTTCTCCCCAGTGTGAATTCTCTCATGTATTTTATAATAACTCAGTGTAGTGAATGCCTTCCCACATTTCTCACATACATGCAGTTTCTCGCCAGTGTGACTTCTTTCATGTACTTTACAATAACTCAGTGTAGTGAAGGCTTTCCCACATTGTTTACACATATAGGGTTTCTCACCAGTGTGGATTCGTTTATGTCTATAAAATGCAGACTTATCAGCAAATCCTTTTCCACACTGCTTACATACATAGGGTTTCTCACCAGTGTGAATTCTTTCGTGAATTTTCCAGTAACTCAGTGTAGTGAATGCTTTCCCACATTTCTCACATACATATGGTTTCTCACCAGTGTGATTTCTTTCATGTATTTTACAGTAACTCAGTGTAGTGAATGCTTTCCCACATTGCTTACATGCATAGGGTTTCTCCCCAGTGTGACTTCTTTCATGTTTTTTATGATTACTCACTTTAGTGAAAGCTTTCCCACATTGCTTACATATATAGACTTTCTTACCTGTGTGAGTTTGTTTATGTCTATGAAATGCAGACTTATCATCAAATACTTTTCCACATTGCTTACATATGTAGGGTTTCTTCCTAGTATGAATATTTTTATGGTTTTTAATACTATTGGGAGTGCTGGAGCCTTTGATTCTTTTCTTAGATACAAACTTCTCTACTCCAGGGTGAGTTCTCTCCTCAAGTTCATGGTAAGCTTTCCTGCATTGCTTATGTTGATAGGGTTTCTCTCCAGGCTTTGTTTCTGCATGCTTCTGAAAGGACTGGAAATCACGGCAAGTTTTTCCATGTTCATTATAATTGCACAGCTTCTTATCAAGTCCCACATACTCACATGGTTTCAGTCCACTGTAAGCTAAAATGGACATATTTAATGATGAACGCCAAATCCAAGACTTTCTACTAGCAAGGCTTTCAGCTGGCTTCAGGGCAGCCTGTTGCATTTCCACATTGTCATCTGGATCCCAAAGGAGTATTTCTTCATGTTGATTCCAAGCTTTGTTTTGATAGACTTCTGTTACCTGTTTGTTTCTTTAAAGCAAAAAGAGCAAAAATAGCAGTCACAATAAAAAGCTTCATATCGGTAATTAACCAGGGTAAGCTGTCTTGATACTGAAAAAGAAATTTTGAGAATGAGAAAGTAAATGCCTTGGAGGCTTCCTTCAAAAGGAAGAGTTTTTCATTTGCCAACGGATCTCCTTCATTTGGAAATTTTATCACTTTCATGTTTCTTTTTATTTTTGAAAGAGAATTTAAAAATAGTAAAATAAAAGAAATAAGAATTATAACAGAATTTCCCTAAACAAAATGGTAGGAATTCAACAATAATTATATTGCAAATTGTCATCTTCAGATTAGTTGTTCAGATGACCAGGCACAAACATGTAAATTTGGTTAAAAAAAAAAAAAAAAAAAAAAATATATATATATATATATATATATATATATATATATATATATTTTAAAAAGAAACAAAAAATATTTGAGCATTAACTGATCCTTTCAATAGGCCAGTAGATATCAGCAATACAATTATCCAAGTTTTCCTGTGAATATACATATATCTTTCTTTTTATTTTCGTTGTTTTCTCCTTTGTGTCATTCCAGCATAGATATATGATTGTAGTACATAATGTCCAGTTTCATTGAGGTCATTGATACACATGTGTATCACAAACTCATCATTTTTTACACCCTTTTCCTATCTATTTCCCTTCTCTTCTTACCCTGGTTATCAATTCTATCATCAGCAAGCTAGTCTTTCTGTTGTTTATCTCTTGTCTTTAATTTTGCTTCCTGATTTCCATTTCAGTATCTCATACCAAAGAAAATATCATGAAAATTCATGTGTCAACTTCTGTCATTTAACATTATGAATTGGAGTACATTCTACTTATTTTTTATTTGCCAAAAGATATATTCTTCTTCTTGGCAGAATAGTATATATTCTCCATTGCTGAGATTAAACAAATGTCTTAGAAATGAATTACTATTCTAGATCATTTATTTTTCTATTTTGACACAGATTCCTATTGATCTTCTTTTGATTAGGATGAATGTCGTGTTGTCATCCTTCTAGCTCACCTTAGCATAGTGTTGGGGGTGTACGAAGGCATCAGCATGTCCCATCCACCCACCTTCTCTTTATCCATGCATAAATGACGCACACCTAAGCTCTTCCAAGAGATTAGGTATATAGTGATTTCCTAAAATTAGCATTTTTTTTGAAATTAGCAATTTTGAATAACATGCATATGCTGCTCTAAGCATAAGTATGCACATACTACTGAGATGGGATAATTTAAGATTATTCAAAATCTAAATAGAGAAGTTGAACGGAATGAAATGCAAATTTCTATTTTTACTATGGAAACATCTCAATACTACCAGTGATTCTATTTTATATTCCTATGGATAAGGGGGTATATTCCAAGAATTTTACTTTCCAATTCTCTGCAATGTGTTTTTTTCTAAATATGTTTTAGAAGACATATTTTTACAGCACGAAGATTTAGTTGTATTTTGAGTATTGCTTCTTGACAGTAGTTTTTTGATAATTATGTCACATACACACACACACACACACAAATTAGCTATCTTGAAGATGAGTTCATGTCAAATTGCCAAATTTATGCTTTTTTATTTATTTAGCACAGGATCTATAGGGTTTAACCACATAGATTGAAATTCCTAGTGATCCGCCTATGTTCCGCCTCTCAAGAGCTGCCATTTCAGGTGTGCACCATCACGCCCAGTCTCAATCACCATCTCAGAGCACTCCAGGGGCAGGGTGGGCACCTCATGGCGGTAGGGGATGTGGAGGAAGGGGATGGGGTGTGCTGATCAGACCCCAGCCTCTACATCTGCCTAAGCAGGTGCTTTCATCTGCTAAGCTATTTGGCAGGCCCTGTCAAATTTATTCTTTAAATAAATTTAACCATGGCCTCATTCATAGAGTTTCTTTTGCTTGTAATATTTTGAATTAACCACTCAAACAGCAAATATTAGTATAACTAATAAATGCAAATTACCTTGAGAAATTTCTGTATTCTTCAATTTGTAGGTTGTCCCGGGTTTTTCCTAAATTATAACCATAGAAATATAAAATAGCAATATATTAGTTCATCAAAATTAGCAGATAGCAGTTTGATGCATGCCCAAGATAATCTTAAATGTTTCCCATTCTACTTAGCAAATCTGCATTAATCAGCAAGCACCGATGCTCTTCCATTGTACACATAAGAAAATGTCATCCTTACCTACAGCAGCCACATTCATAAACGTTTCCCACATCACATCTCGGTAGAGCTTCTTTTGAGATGGATTCAGCACAGCCCATTCCTCAATGGTGAAGTTCACAAGCACATCCTCCAGGGTTACTGCCTCCTAAATAATCACATGTACATATTCTTACAAAGGGTTCAGATTCGCCCCTTCAGATAGCTGAACTCCTCTTATAAAATCAGAATTGAAGCCAACTCATTCAAATATTAATGTCATGCCTTGAGCAACAAGCATATGCATGTATTTTTATACAGCAATTAAGCTCATAAATGCAAAAGGAAAAATCTCTTAAAAATAAGGAACCAGTAAATAACAATTTAGTAGCTATAAGGATGGAAAACAAAAGAAATAGGCAATTTCCTGGATACACATGAATCACTAAAGTAACTCATGAGTATAAGTGAAGAAGCTGAGTGAAGATACAAAACTCTGAATAAACCAATAACAGGAAATTAAATTGAAAATGTAAACAAAACAAAAAACTACCAGCAAAGAAAAGCCCAGGTCCCAAAGGATACACAGCTGAATTCTATAAGAAATTTAGAGAAGATTTCATGCCAACCCTTCTCAAAGACTTCAGTGAAATTAAAGGGGAAGCAATTCTGTCAAAGTCTTTCCTGGAGGAAAGCATTATTCTGATAACAAAGCCAGAGAAGGACTCTACCAAAAAGAGAATTACAAACTAGTCTCCCCAAGGAACATAGATACAAAAATCCTCAATAAAATACTAGCAAACAAAATGCAACAAATAATCTAGAAGATTATATATCACAACCAAGGGGGACTCAGTCCAGAAAGGCAGGGACTGATCAATATATGCAAATTCATAAATGTAATATACCACATAAATATAGGCAAAGGCAAAAATTATATGACAATCTCAATTCATGCAGAAGAAGCTTTTTATAAAGTCCAACACTTGTTTTTTCTTTTTTTGTCTTTTTGAGACAGGGTCTCGCTATGCAGCTCAGGCTGGCCTTGAGCTCATTTTTGTAGCCCAGGCTAGTCTCAAACTCACACTGATCCTCCTGCCTCTGCCTCCCAAGTGCTGGGATTACAGGTGTGTGCCACCACACCTGGCTCCAACACTCATTTATGATAAAGGAAAAACACTACTGAAAATCAGAATTGATGGTATTTACCTCAACCTGACAAAAGCCAACGATGACAGACCAGCAGCCAACATCATACTAAATGGACAAAAACTGAAAGCCTTCGCTTTCCAATCAGAAATTAGTCAAGGATGCTCACTGTCGCCACTCCTGTTCAGTATAGTTCTGGAAACATTAGCCAGAACACTTAGACAAAAGAGACAAATAATAGGAATGATAAATGCAAAAGAAGAAGTAAAATTATTGGTACTTGCAAATGACATGATACTACACATGAAAGACTCCAAAATCTCTACCAAAAGACTTGTAGTTTTTTTAAAAGAATTTTTAAATTTTATTTATTTTTTTCTTGTTTCAGAACCTTTATTTGTTTATTCACTCATTTTTATGGCCGGCTCAGCCCCCCACCCCGGGCAGGGCTGGCGCAGCATGTGGTGCCGGGAATCGAACTGCGGTCCCTGAAGCCGCCCATGCTTTCCCAAGCAGGCGCTTTAGACCACTGAGTCATCCCGCTGGGCCCAAGACTTGTAGTTTTAATAACCAAATTCAGTAGCCTAGCAGGATACAGTCAACAGTAAAAAATCAATAGCATTCCTGTACACAAACAAATACACCAAGAGAAAAATTTGGGAAACCAAACCTTTCACAATAACATAAAAAAAAAAAATACTTAGGAATCAATCTAACATAGGAAATAGAAAATATACACCTGAAAATCACAGTATCAAAGAGAGATACAGGAGGATTTCAGAAAATGGAAAGCCAACCCTTACTCCTGGACAAGAACTAAATTTATGAAAATGGCTATACTCCCAAAATTATCATACAGATTCAGTGCAATTCCAATTAAAATGCACTAGCATACCTCACAGACCTAGATAAAATGTTCTTAAAATTCCGGAACCAGAAGAGACTTACAATAGGAAAAACAATCCTGGGTAACAAAGGAAAGGCAGGAGGCATGACAATCACTGACTTGAAATTACACTACAAAGCTAATGTGATTAAAATCAGAATGGTATAGGCAAAAAAAAAAAAAAAAAAAAAAAAAAAAAAAAAAAAAAAAAAAAAAAAAAAAAAAAAAAAAAAAAAAAAAAAAAAAAAAAAAAAAAAAAAAAAAAAAAAAAAAGGATCAAAGGAACAGATTAGAAGATGCAGACACAACTGCAAACTTATTCAGCCACCTTATCTTTGACAAACCCTTCAAATATGTGCACTGGAAGAAAGATAGGCTTTCTTTCTTTTTTTTTTTTTTTAAAGGTTATTTATTTATTTATTTTCTTGTTTCAGAACTTTTGTTTGTTTGTTTATTTTTATAGCCAGCTCAGCCTGTCCTGAGCGCATGGCTGGCACAGCATGTGGTGCCAGGGATCGAACTGTGGTCCCTGCATCCGCCCAAGCTTTCCTAAGCAGGCGCTTTAGACCACTGAGCCATCCTGCTGGGCCCCAAGATAAGCTTTTTAATAAGTGGTGCTGGGGAAACTTTCCTAGTGGCTTTCCAAATAATAAAAAATAAAATTAGGCCCATTTTTATCTCCATGAACTGAACTACAGTCAACATGGATCAAAGACTTAAGTACTAAAACAAAAAATACTAAATATTCTAGAGAAAATGGAGGCAGAAATCTTAAAGACAAGGGTAGGTACAGAGTTCATGAACAAAAACTGAATTGCACAACAAATACTTCAAAAAGTCAACAATGGGATCTCATTTTTTTTTTTTTTTGGATCTCATTTTTTGAAAAGTTTCTACTAGTCAAAAGAAATTGTCAACAGAGTAAAAAGAAAACCCACCAACAAGGAAAAAATTATAGCGAACTGTCCCTCTGACCAAAGCCTTCTATTCAGAATATATAAAGATTTAAATAAACAAACAACAACAAAAAAAATCAATCCCCCAAAATTAAAAGATCCAATGCAAAACTGGGCATTTGAGACGAACATACACTTCTCAGATGAAGAAATATAAATGTCAAATATATGAAAGAATGTTCAACAACACTGATCATTTGAGATGTGCAAATCAAAACAACACTCCAAAAGTCATGACTATCATCAGGAAATGAACCAATAAAAAATGCTGAAGGGGCTTTGGTAAAAAAGGAACACTTCTCTACTATTGATGGGAGTGTAGACTGGTACAACCACATTGGAAATCAATGTGGATGTCTCTCAAAAAACTAGGGTTGGAGGTTCTCTTCAACCTAGCTATTCCTGGGTACTTTTCCAAGTAAACTGAAAACATCATACCCCAGCAATAGATACATGTGTACCTATGTTTATAGAAACACAATTTGTCACAGCTAAATCTCTGAAACAACTCAAATGCCCATCAACTGAGGAATAGATAAAAAAGATGGGAGTATTACTCAGGTATAGAAAAAGATTAATTCTAAGCTTTTAAAGCTGGAGACCAATCTAGGTTGTGTGAGTGGTGGCACACCCCAAAATACTGATTCATTTTTTTTTTTTTTTGTGGGACCAGGGTTCAAACTCACGACCTTGCACTTGCCCAGCAGGCACTTGTGCCTCAGAGCTATCTCCCCAGCCCCGTGATTCATGTTGAAATGTTCTACTTAGTTAGCTAGGCCAGGCTGGGTGATTTGATACACCTGTCAAAGTTTCCCAGGTAGCTGGCATAAAAGCTGTGCACCACCATGCCATTAACTGTGGGAATTTATCCACTTCAGTATTTGTTTAATATAAATGCATCATTTAGTGTTTCAGTTTTTAAATCAATGTCTAGAAGGGGCCCCCAGGCTATAAAGCTATTGTCTCAGACATCCCACACTTGTTTCGTTCCAATTATAGAAATATATGTACAAGTTACTTTGGATGCCACAGTTCAATGCATAGCTCAGTATGAGTTTAACAAACAGCCCCTATGAAAAATTTCTCCTTAGCAGGAACAGGTTCCTTACTGTCTTCCTTACTCTTTTCTCCTTGCTGGGACAAATACTCCACACTCAAAATGAGGGAAGGAAAGGTTTGTTTAGTTCGCAGTTATTGGAGGTTTCGTAGTCAAATAGCCTGAATTAAGTAGCAAAACCTCAGAGCCTTATTTGCTCAGGAGGGGATCAGTGCCTCTGTCTTCTCCAATCATCTGTCTCTGCCTGAAGTGGCCTCCATGGCAGACACTGCTCCTGCCCTACAAGGTCCAGACGGGAGGCCGGGGAGACCCTGGCCTTGGAGGGTGGATGGGAGGATCCCCCAGGAGCAGGCTGCCACTGTAACAGTTTAAGCATCTCTGGCTCCGCCCCTTGAGCCCCGCCTGGTCCCCTGATCCCACCCATTAAGCCCCGCCCTCGTCCTCTGGCCCCGCTCCTCAAGCCACTAATTGCTCCTTCAGCCTAGTCTGCCCCAAGATTTACAAAAGATGGGGCTGGGGAGATAGCTCCATGGCACAAGTGCCTGCCTAGAAAGTGCAAGGTTGTGAGTTTGAACGTCAGTGCCGCAAAAACAAACATTTATAGGAGGCTTTGGGAGGACAATTAGATATAAACCATAACATCCTCGTTTAGCTTGAGGGTTTTTTTTTTTTTTTTTGTGGGACCAGGGTTCAAACTTGAACCTCAGTGCCGCAAAAGCAAAGGTTTACAGGAGGCTTTGGGAGGATAATTAGATATAAACCATAACATCCTCATTTAGCTTGAGGTTTTTTTTTTTTTGTGGGACTGGGGTTCAAACTCACGACCTTGCATTTGCCAGGCAGGCACTTGTGCCACAGAGCTATCTCCCCAGCCCCTAACATCCTCCTTTGGTAATATGGTAACATCACTCTACCTTTCTCACTGCTCTAAATTGTATGGAAAGCCTCACTCAAATAGTCTAGATGAAGAGAACAACTTATTTGGTGAGCTTATAAATAGAGCAGTTAACCAGGGAAGGCCTGGCAAGTGTTGGGAAATTAGCCTTTTGGATAAGAATTAAAATAAGGAAAGCCATTTGCCTAGCAACTTAGAGTGAAGGAATGTGGCCGCTTGCTTTCTAAAAGGAGTGGCAGCCACTCTCTAAGTTTCTAGTTATTTAAAACACAAAACGTGCAGTGTGGGGCCGGTGAGATAGCTCAGAGATCTAAAGCGCCTGCTTAAGCAAGCTTAGGCAGGCGGGGGGGGGGGGGGGGGGGGGGGGGGGGGAGGGACAGCGGTTCCAACCTTGGCACCACAAACCACGCCAGCCCCTCCCTCAGGGCTGGCTGAGCTAATAAAAAATAAAAACAAAAACAAAATATGCAGGGTTTCTCTAAAATCCAAGTTTCATTTTAACAGTTCATTCTGTGGACCTGGAGAATCTTCGTTCAAAGTGGTTGTTTTGAATCCACAGAGCATTCTGTGATAGGTGCTCACTAAACACCTAAGCATTCGCTGTGCTCTGTTTTATCTAGAATTAGCTCTGAATAGACACCTCAGAACTCAGGTAGCTATGCTTCTTATTTTCAACAGAATCTCTCCTACCATCCTCCTTTTGGTTTGTAACTTCATTCACCAAAATCTTATAAGACCACGAGCTCTTTTCATGTGGTAACACAACTACAAACAGAGATCTCACGTACAAAATTAAAGTGATGGCTTTTTAAATGATGGGAATGCAAGCCAGGGTTTCCCCAAAGGCCGCGCTCTCTCCAGACTGCTGCAGATACCTCTGTGCCAGCGGCTGACCAGGAAGGTATTCTGGGCTGGCAGCGGCATAGCCGGGACTGCGTGCTGGGAACAGCACTGTCCCTGCCCGAGCAGACGGGAAAACGGTTCAGAGGATGATGAAGCACCACAGCCTAGGAAGCCTTCCGGGGCCGCAGCACAGCAGGGGGACTGTGCATCGCCGCAGCTGGTCCTCACCACTTCCATCCGGGACACACCGCATTCCATGCCCTCCCCAGCTCCCGTTCCACAACAGCGTTACCATTGTGTGCGTTGATGGACACGGAGGAACCTTCAATGCTGGCAGCCAGTAGAAATCACAGAAAAATGTGGTCTAGTCAGCGGGAAGCTGCCGGCAACACCCCGAACGTGCGCACTGCGGCGCCATCGCACAGGAAGTGCCCTCCTCTCTTAGCCTACCTGATTGGGACGGTTAGACAGCCCGCGCCTCCATCACTGATTGGCTCCTGTTCCTCTGTCACTCAGATCCACTGAAGCTTCCAAAGAAGGAAACCTTGGCCCGCAGGGGTCGAGCTCGGACGCTAGCCCGTAACCCAGGAACTTCTGGACCAGTCCCTCTCCCACCTGCCAGTCTCGCCTCACCTGAGGAATACTGGCATCTCAGAGCTGTACTCCTGGGTTTTCAAAACTGTCTTGGATCTCTTACTGGACTCACTGGACTCTTCCTGAAAATGCTCAGAAAGTTCAAGGGTCGGGCAGGCCAGATAGTTCACTTGACTAAAGCACCTGCCTAGGCAGAGCGCAGCGTCCGGGATTCGGTTCCTTGCATGCAATGCCAGCCCTGCTCCTGGGTCGTGCGCATTTCTCAACGAGGAACCTCTCTTTTCCTCTGTGAAAGCTTTGAGGGACCTCTGGATCCCGAGCTTGTGATCTCGGAGGGCACCGGTGAGACTGTGTAAAGAGTGTGTTCCCCTGGAGCTGGTCCCCTGTCCTCCAGACACCAACCTTTCCCTCACAGTATTCCCTCCACAGTATGCTTCCAGCTTGTTCTTTGACAGACACCAGGTTCCTCTGTGATTCTGGAACTTTCAGTCTCTACAGTTTCAAACTGATATTCATAGAAATGGAGCTCATGAAATGAGTACGGAGGTAATATTTATCTGCTTACTGATACATATGTTTAAGAAGATAGGGCCTGGCAGGATGGCTCAGTGGTCTAAAGCGCCTGCTTAGGAAAGCTTAGGTGGCTGCAGGGACCGCGGTTCGATCCCGGCACCATATGCTGCACCAGCCCTGCCCTCAGGGCAGGCTGAGCCCGCCTTAAAAATAAATAAACAAACAAAAGTTCTGAAACAAGAAAAAAAAAAAAAAAAGAAGATAAACGTTATACCTGTGTTAAGCTACGTAACAATGCATGCATATATCATATGATACCCAGTCCACATGCATACATGAATATCTTAAGAATCAGTAACATAAATTTAAATAGGGTGAAGAAAATATTTGGAATGGATTGGCAAGAAATGGAATTACTTCTTAATTAAGTGGTGAAGTTCAGGGTTGGTTTCATCAAGTTCTATTCTTTTGGAGTGAGTCAAAATAAAGGAAAGCATGTGTTATGGTTTGTGTACTGGTGTCCCCCCAAAGCCTCTCATAGTCATGGTGCAGCTTCTGGAATTCATAATTGATCATTGTGGGTGTGGGTACTGCCCCTCCCCTGGGGCAGGTGATTTGCTTTTTTTTTTTTTCCGAGTCAGTTTATTTTTTTTAAGAATTTTTTATTTAATTAATTAATTTATTTTTTTCTTGTTTCAGAGCCTTTGTTTATTTATTCACTCATTTTTATGGCCGGCTCAGCCCACCCCGAGGACAGGGCTGGCGCAGCATGTGGTGCCGGGGATCGAACCGAGGTCCCTGAAGCTGCCCAAGCTTCCCCAAGCAGGCGCTTTAGACCACTGAGCCATCCCACTGGGCCCCTGGTGATTTGCATTTTAATGTAACGAAGGAAGAGAAGTTAGCTGCTTGAGCTGCTGCTAGCTCTCCCTGCTCTCTTGCTCTTAGCTGCTGCCATGAAAGGTTGCCCGCTGCCATGTGCCAGTCTGCTTTGGAGCCAGCTGAATATGGATGGAAACCTCCAGTAACTGTGAGCTAAGTAAACATTTTCTTCCCTAATTTTGAGTGTTGGGTATTTGTCCTAGCAACAAGAGAAGAGTAACTAAGACAGCATGGATGCATGAGTGTTCTATTATAGAAGAATGAGTGAAAATTCTTCACGTGTCATGTTAGGTGTGTAGAAGTCATGTCGGAGGCTCTTCTGATTCACTTTCATTTCTAGTCATAGCTGTTTTATTTTTTTTTTTTTGGTTCATGATTGGCATATTATATGTGTTCAGGAATTTATCCATTATTGTAGGCTTCTATTATGGTTTGTATCTAGTTGTCCCCCCCCACCCCCCCACAAAGCCTCATGCAGTTTGAGGGCAGCCTGCTAAAGTTTGTGGTTAATTCATGACCCAAGGCCGGGATTACCGGTGTGAGTGCTATACTCACCCATGGGGCTGATAGCATGAATGCAGCATAAGGAGGGAGAGATGGTTGTTTGTGGGTGGTGCTGCCACTGCTCCTGCTTTTTCACTCTTGCTATTTTGCTGTTTTTCACTGTCAGGAACTGCTGCCCTCTGCCTTCCCCTTTCTGCCTTGGACTGAAACCTCCACAAACCATGAGCTAAATAAACTGTTCCTTCCTTAATTTTAGGGTGTTGAGTATTGTGTCCAGCAACAAGAGAAAAGTA
>PVJA010044853.1:0-15954 GCA_004027025.1 Myocastor coypus | reverse complement strand
TAGGGAGGTGGGTCATGCCCACACACTGTACTCTGTAGAATGATTGTGAGGACAATATGCAAAATGTCAACTTTCAAAGAAAAGAAAGGGGAAAAGAAAAAAAAAGTAATGTGGATTTAGAAAGGTTAATGTTTAATTGTTTGATCCATCTTTTATACCCATATGTATTAATCTAAACTGATCTGATGATGAAAATATGTAATATAACCATTGTTAAATTTAAACAATAAAAAATTGAAACTAAAAAAATAAAAACACACACACAAAAAAAAATTTGATCAATCAAATTGGAGTCATACTAAAGGAGGAAGAAAGACCAGAAAAGGAGGAGGCGGCTTAGAAGGAATGTGAAAAAAAAAAAAAAAAAAAAAAAAAAAAAAAAAAAAAAAAAAAAAAAAAAAAAAAAAAAAAAAAAAAAAAAAAAAAAAAAAAAAAAAAAAAAAAAAAAAAAAAAAAAAAAAAAAAAAAAAAAAAAAAAAAAAAAAAAAAAAAAAAAAAAAAAAAAAAAAAAAAAAAAAAAAAAAAAAAAAAAAAAAAAAAACGAGAAGAACTGAAAAGGAAAAAAGAACTGTGTCCCAGGAAAACTATACATTACCCCATGGATACCATCTCGGAAAACTTTACATTAAATGTACCCACACTGTACCATGACAGATCAACAGCTACATCTACGGCATTATTATTTTTTTTAAAGTAAATATAATGAAGATGTGTAAGGCAGAAGCACAGTCAAGGACCCAAGACCTGAATACCATGTATGAGTGCTCAGTCCTAGGAAATTATAGCGCTAAACCCTGCCTGCCATCCTGGGAAAGTACAGAAGAGAAGAACATCATACTATTCACTGGGAATGAAAGGCCTGACACCTCCCCAAAGGTGCTCTGGTATGGGAATCCAATAAAACAACAGTTGAGCACAGATTGAATCTGTCCTCTCTGAGAAGCAGCAAGGTCAGCTTTAGTCTCCCACAGCCAGAAGATTGCCCCTTCAGGAGAGGAAACAGAGGCTATCTTGACATCATTGAGGTTTATCTAATTGTCCAGAGAAGGATGCCAATAGCAGTGATGGTAGTGAGGGGAGCCAGGGACCATGGGACACACATTCGTGTAGGAAGATGAAATTCAGAACTTGCCATAGGAAAAGATGCCCCACAAGAAGTTGAGAATTCCTAGCAGATGATGGTAAAGCAGTGGTCCAGTCTCACACAGCGAGTCCTGTCATCTTCACTCTGAACTATGAACAATGGAGCCCAGTTGCTGGGAAAGAATGCAGTCCCATCTATGATATGACCGTATGTCCGTATCTGAGCCTGAGTTTGTACTTCCATCTCAACTGCAAGTGCTCTGTGCTTTCTACTGCACCTTGGGAAGTATTGGGGGCACTATGAGTTTATTACACATGAAATTTAATAGAGATTATTAAGCTCACAGAAAGCCCAGCGATGAGAGCAGCTACATCTCATTTGCCACCTGCCCTTCCTGTTCCTGGCATCAGAACGGTGTTGTTGGCCCCGAAGAGGCCGCCAGGTTTCTCTAACAGCCCAGTCGTGTTAGCCAAGGCCTGGTCCTCCACTGGGCAGCGGTGTTAGGAGCTGCACAGTGAGGGTCGACCTGTTGGCCCAGTGTAAGTTTTCCAGTGTCCATATCATTGCTACATCTAAATTTTCTCCTTACCTGAGGTAACAGACCAAGCCCCTGGTTTAGGTAACATTGAACCTGGGTCTGTACTGCTTCTGCTAAAGCTGGCACAGCTTTCAGAAATCCTCAGCTGCTCATGGCGGCCACCATACTATACCATCTTTTATTCATTGTGTTCAGGTGATCTAGAGACCCTCCCTGTGTCTCTCTCTCTCATTTCCTTTACAACACACTATGCTTTATAAATGTGAACACAGATAAACACATTGGAAAGGTTTCTATATAGCACTTAATAAGGTCAGATTCGTGAATAATGCAGACATAACATCACCCTGCGCACATATAACTTGTCCATAAATGTTCCTAGAGGGATGGCTGTAGTTTCCGGCTTGCTTTGCCTTGATCTGCTGCCCCTTGTCACAGTTTCCAGATACTCTAAGTGAAGTGGTGTTGTTAGATCCAGGAGAATACAAGCCACAATTCCAATAGCCAGGACTCTCGGCAGAATCCCAGAACCATGTCCGTGTGGCACCTTTGGACACCAGGTTTCGTTTCCTCAACCTTGGACTTTATTAAAATGAACAAGCTAAAACTCTACTCAGACAGAACATTTAGTGTGGAAAGATTCTGATGGACATGTCACGGGCAGCCTGAGTCCCTTGTAAGTTGAAGCACTGTAGACCAGAGAGGATCAACAGCCCCTATTTCCTTCTTAGGATATGTGCTAAGTATTCAAGCCCATCCTCAGGCGGAGGAAGCCAAGGCCTTCTGAAATGTCTGGAGTTGGGCAATGGGCCATGATCCTTGTAGAACTTCCTCCCCTTCTGGGTGAGACCTTCTGACTACTTGGAAGGTAAACATATGTACTTATGGTTCACCTTTCAGGCTTATGTTCTACATGTTGCAGGCGGCTATGCAGAAGATCACACCCAAAATCAGACACTGCCTCCTCTCGCCATTCATGTGTTCCAGGCAAGGTATGGGATGGATGCTGCAGACTTTTCCATAAGGTGCAACTCCACATGGTAGGTGACAGGTGTCTGGCTTCAATGTCTCATCCTTCCACTGACCTATTTCCCAAGGAGTGACAAGCCTAGATTTGTGTGCTAGCTGCCTGGTTAAACACCATGAATGGTAAGTCACTGAGCTTTTGATTCTTGCATGTGCACAGTATCTGGATGTGGACTGCAGCTAGCAGCACAGACCTTGCCCCTAACTGCAGCCTTCATACTGGGAACAGCAGGATGGTCCTTGGGCTTCATAGCATGAGATAATCAAGAACAGGCAGATCCGCGACATTCTGCACCTCGTGGAGTGGTATGCGCTGAATCCCTGTTTTCTGTGCCTTTGACTGCTAAATAGGCACGTCTCGGCTTGAGAATTGCAGGGTGTGCTCTCTAGAATGGGAAAGCCAATAGAAATGTTCTTACAGTGATTCCAGTAAAAGCAGTGATAGATAACTTGCTTTAAACATATTCATAGAGCTAAGCCTTCACTTGTTGGAGAAAATTAATTCAGGTCACTTCAGCTTTTAATTATCATGATCCTCTTTTATGAATGAAGACTACACAAGAGAGGAGGAGGCTGCATGGGAAGGAATTAGGAACCTCCAGTTCCAACTGTCAGAAGCAGCTAGAGATCGCAGTGCTTAGAGAACACAAAAAGTGAGCAGCTGATCCTCTGTAGAAAACCCAAAGCTCCCTGTACAAAACAGAATCATACAGGGACAGCTCAAAACCTGGGGACAAGACACAAGTTATCCATGGTTCCCTGGCCCTGCCTGCAAGCATAGATATGAGACTGCGCCACTCCACATGGAGAGATGGGGGAAAATATCATTATTAGACATATTGTAGACTCAGCAATACTTGGGACTGGCCACACTGTGGGTCCTTTTCCATGGGTAGTGCCCAGTCCCCAAAGCCGGGTGCTCCTTCCTCAGGATGGAAACAAGCTGAGAGTACTCTTTGTGCCTAGGAAGTATCCTTGTTGCTACTACTACTGTGTGACGCCGAGAACATCGCAGTTAGCTTCAGTTTTCCTTAGAGAATCCTTTGGTTCAGCTGAGCCTGGGTCAGTTAAAATCCTACACAGGACGCAGAGCCTGGAGTTACTCCGTTCTTCTACATACACAGTCTAAGAGGAACAATGGAGCCTAAGAGGCGTGTCTGTGTCTACCACAGGGAAAAGCACATATCCCAAGCAGAATAAGGTATCTGTTGGCTGCATCACCTTGGACCATTGTCTCTCTTGGGTACAGCTCGATCCTGAGCTGACCAGTCCACAGATGACTTATAAGGCCCATCTGCCAGGTAGACCTGCCCTGGAGCCAGCGGATGGACTGAGACCTCAACAAGTGGAAGAAAAATTCTTCTTAGGTTTTTGGATATTAACTGTGTCCTCTGAACAATAAAGTACAAAAGACAGGCTCCATGCTGGGCCACATCTGCCTTCCAAAAAAATAAATAAAGGTATATCAATGTCTACACCAAGGAAAAGCATAGATCCCTGAGGGCAAAAGTTACCTGGAGATTTCACAGCCACCTCTTCAAGACCAGTGGGTCTGACGCAAGCCCCTGAAATGCATCTGAACTCACTGCCTGGGAGCCCAAGTTGTAAGCGAGCAGTCCAGTGGGCCTAGAGCCTTATGTGTTAGAGCTCCTGCGATGAACCTTGAGCCTGTTCTGTATTTACATGTAATAAGTCCTTCCTATGTGCCTTTTGACTCTTCCTGAAAATTCTTTTTCCATTATCCAAGTCCGCATCTCCACTCAAGTCCCCACTCGGCCTGATCCTGTCACAGAGCGAGAGCCTCACAGTGAGGCTGTCTGCCTGTCTGGCATTCCTCCCTATAGCAGTTTGCTCTGGGTACCTGGATCCCTAACAAATTAAAGATGAATCCAGAAGAAGCACACATGTGACTTCTCAGACAGAGCACAGAGAATCTCAGGAGCTGGCGGTTGCACATGTGTGGAATCCACCTGTGGCAGCCTGGGTTGCACCTGGCACGGGCCATACAGGTCCTGAGCCTGACATAGAGGGCTTCATGCTGCGCATGTCCTGAAGTGTCTACCACTTTATCTGATGATTTATCCAATGTGGGGTATCCTGGGCCTTCTTGTGCCTGGCAGAACCGAGATGCTAATTCACCCCACTTTCGCTTCTTATTCTCTTGTTGCATGACCCAACAGGGCTTATTTCTGTGGGAAAGCTCACAACCACTCCAGCAGCACAGCCTAAACACGGTCATTGGAAAGAAAACCTTCAATTCCAGGACCCGGGACAAACCACCTTCAAGTAGGTCACTGGCTTGGGAAATAAGGGCCTAGTGCAATCTTGACGCCTTCATGTCATTTTGCCTCTCCGAGCTCACTTGTCCTTGGCTAGAATGTCATCATCGCTCCTTGCAATCATCCCCAGGTGTCACTACTTCAGTATCACGACTAAGGCCACCTTCTGCTTCACCTTACCAGAGAGACTCCTTTGGTCTTTCCCAAGTATAGGTGAGTTCTGAACCCTCAGACTCTGGGTTTCACCCTATTTTTACATGCTCCACCTCCAAAGTAGAAGAGAGGACAGATTAAAAAGGTATATCAAGCCTGTTCGCAGAGTTTGGCATTGGTCCACAATACACAGCGGTGCGTTAAGGATGTCACTTGGACGCCTGAGCCCCAGTTCCAACTCTCAATCTCCGGACAGCGCTGCCTGTGAAATTCCCCTCAGTGTGCTGTACTAAGGAATAGATGCTCAGGGCCCTGACCTCTGCCCCGTGGAGATTCCCTCATCATCTCTGCCAGCTCTGTTGCTCAGACTGGAAGCAACTGCCCCATGGAAGAACACATGTGGATTAGTGATGTCTGCCAGCATGGACAGAGACAGCCATGTGCCACTCGTGCCTGGGTTTGTTTGTATTGGGAACATGCCTGCTCTTTTCTTTTAAAATCTCATTTTTAAATGAAGGTCAGTTGATCTCATGCCCCGAGTTTTATGCCTGATTGTGGGGCAACACCAATACAATTCTGTGCTGAATTCTGATCCCACTGATGCACTTCTCTTACTTGTATAGCACACAAAGGAGAACAATCCCTTCTCCCAAGCTTTTTCCTGGCCCAGGGTGTCTCTGTTCACAAACTCTTGGCCACCAACTGCTTTTGTGTGATGCCTTGGAATGTGACATTTCTCACGAGGGGCATCAGTTGCAAGTTTCTCCTGATTTCAGATTCCCTTAAAGAAACCAGGAATTTTTAATAAAATTAAGAGGCCGTGGAAAGAGGATCAAAGCGAATGGTCACCAAGAGGCTCTAAGAAGATCTTCTGGGCTGAAGCTTTAGGACCTTGAGGGCGCTTAGGGAATTTCTGGTCCCACTTGCAGAAGCAAATCTGAAGCGTGTATTTGTAATAACATGGTTCCTACCGAGCTGGTCCCTGGCACTGCTGTCACTTCTGCCCATAAAACTATCCCAAACATTATTACATGGTTCATGAAGGCGCCCCTGCATGGTGATCATCTGGTCTTCTACCAGGCGAAGCACTTCCTATGAGATATGGAATATGATCACTATTTCTGGAGTTGTACATCCCTGTCAAATGCTGCCTGAGAAGTTGGGTTTCGGGATCTATAGCTACATTTATAGTAATGTCAGCCAATCCTGAAATCCATACTAGTCCAATTTCTTGACCATCTAGAGAGGGGACAGGAAGGGAAATTTCCCAAATCACTACCTCCTTCTACCTCATCAGGGTTTCTTTACAGCAGCCTTTAAGCTAGTGTCTTCTCTAAGTCTCATGTTCACAGTCACAAGTGCCAGTGGCCAGTTGCACATTCTTTAGCTCAAAACACTCAGAACTACATTGAGAAATTGAAAGTGTAATGTTTAGGAAGACTTCTTTGTCCAAGTGCACCTCATTCTCGGACTTCAGGTTTAAGGTACTTCTTGAGGTCTCCACACTAGTTGCCTTTAAAGCAAGGAGAGAAACCCTACTCAATCAGAACTGTTATTCATGAGCTCAGGACCTCAGAATTCAACAGGAATCTCATAGCTCACCCACCTAGGAGCTGCCCTACACAGACTAAAACTACAGGGGACATACAGAGCCCAACAGCACCTATTGCACCCAGTACCACCTTGTCTATCACTAATCCCTATACATCCTAGTCAGAGACCCAAACCTTTGTAACCTCCTCAGTAATACCACCCTGACCCACCTGAACTCTCCTAGGCACCATGCCCTCATCAATTGCTCAGTGTGAATGTTCTTTTCACTCTTGGCCCAGCTGCATGCAGCCTGCAATAAAGTCCTCTCAGATTGCTTAAACTCTTCCTGTCTTGGTGGCTTCTACTGCACCCAGCTTGCCCAATGGTACCTATGACTTTGGTGATGATATTTGCAATTCACACTCTGAATTCCAAGTTACCACTCCCCACACAAACATTTGTACAGTGAACAGATCTCAGAGAAACGGAAATACAATTTCAAATCTTATATGGGAAAGCTCATTCGTTTGTTTTTTTTGTTTGTTTGTTTGTTTTGTTTTTGTTTTGAAGGACCAGGTTTCAAACTCGCGACCTTGCACTTGCCTGGCAGACACTTGTGCCAAGGAGCTATCTCCCAGGCCTCAAAAGTTCATTCTTGATGACGAGATAAATCATCTTATGAGGACAAAGTTCCTCCTCACTTATTTAATGAGGAAGAAGACCTGACCTTTTATACTACCTTTAAAACAAGAAATAAACACCTTTGGGCAATAGCACATTTTAAGCTCCATAGAATGAGAAGAGACAAACATAACTAAGTATGTCAAAATGTTTCATTGACAACTATTTTCAACTCCTCACATTCACCCACAGAGTGGTCAGTATTGTAGAAGGGTGGGCTTCTTGGCCCGAGGTAGAATCCAGGTAGAGATATATACTTGTACATGTACTCTGTACGTGTGTTGCTTGCAAGAAGGCTATAGGGAAGCCTGGTGGTCCTTGTTCCAATAGAGACATCACATTTCCATTTCTGAAGCACTACCCTCCTCAGCATTGGAATTGGAGTTTCCTAGGTCAGCAAGGGCAGCTCCAGCCAAGGTTCGATGAGCTAATGGCTTGTGGAGTGACAAAGCCAGGACCTTGATGCCAGCTGGCAAGGGGTGAGGTTACAGCCCTAAATCTGACCCGGCTCCCTGCTCTCAGTAAGAAATCAGACTAGGGTACCGGATATGTGAGAGGAGAGCGGATCTTCTTACAAGTAGAAAGATCAGCAGAGAGCCAAATCACCACAGAAGGATAGTGTAAAATCCATCATTTTCTCCAGGATAAAACTTTGTCATAAATGCAGTTATGTTTATAATTTTTAGAAAAGGAAATGCCTAAGCTCAGCTAGCTTGGTAAGAATTTTCTTACTTTCAACTTTGAAGATGTAGGCTTCACAAGGCAAATGCAGCACTTCGGAAATAGGTGGGGAAGAACACACGGGGACCCACAGCTCACATCAGTGTCAGTAGAAATAAGGGAATAGCTTGACCACCGAGCAAACTACTGCATGAAGTTCCTCAGTGACAGGACCAAATGAACGCTATCTGCAAAAGTTGGCAAATCTCCCCTCACAGTGAAAGGAGACACAATACAATGGCAGCTTTAAGTCCTGGAAAATGATCCTGGTTCTACCCTTATCTGCTGAACCGGCTTCAGAGCAGCGTCATACAAGCCCAGTGTCACCAATAATAGCTGACAGCAACGTCAGAATTTTTCTTCCATCTTCTTTGAAATACACATCACTTTCTTGTAGACTTTTTAGTGACATAGCATTCCCATCTTGGTAAATGGATAAGGAAAGAATGGTATTTGGGAAAATAATACTGGATAGAGAATTAAGTCTTTCTTAGTTGATAGGATAGGTTTTTGAAAGGAATACCTTACTTATGGTCATTACATGTAGGTATGTTTTGGTAGGACTTTGCACATGCTTTCTGTAGGGGAGAAAATGAAGTTATTACAGCTGAGGCTCATGTCATATAGTAGAGTCGAATTACAGATCAGACACTGCAACCAATTTCTATGTGACATTTTTTAGTTAAAACTCTGAGCTTAGAAGTTAGCATCAGTTTCCATCAGCTTGACACTAGGATCTTGCTTACCAGCGTCTATGCTTATGTTTACATCAGGCAAAGCAACACCCCAAAGCCACTATACCATTCTATGACAGGTAGATGTGACTGTGACTTGAGATTGGGCTGACCATAGCAGGGAGCTGCTCTGTAGACACAAGGGGGGGGTAAGTTGAACTACCCACACAAACTCAATCGTCAAAGACAGAGAGCACTCGCCCAGCATCTGTGGCATCCAGAGGGGATACGAAACCATGATGGATTTATGACCCTAAGCATCCCACTACCTTGCCCTAGTGAACACATCACCCCTCACCCAGGAGCACAGGTCAGGATCATGCATTAAAAAGAAAAGGACCGAGACTCTCATTTCCAGGACAATGGACCCGGCCTCTCTTTGCTGTACACTGTCTAAAGTTTGAGTTATCAGATCAGGCCTTTCAGGCTGGCACTGACTTTGTCCTTGGACCCTTCTGTCACTCTGTATTCAGATCCTTCCCATCTTCCACCAGGGAATTTCAGTCTAACAACAAACTTGTGGGGAAGGAAGCACATGAATGAGGGGAACGACAGGTCAGTGATTCTAATCTGGTTATTTAGTTTTATATTGGCAACCTGAGAACAAACCAGCTTGACTACTCCCAATATGGTGGAAATGTGCGGAACCTGCAAAAGCTTGCCTCTGAATTCCTCATACTGACAAGATAATGAGTGGTGAAGCTGGAAAAGCTCACAAGGGAACTGCCTTTCTCTGCGGTTTCCTATCTTCTCTGTTCAGCTAGAGGAAATGAAAGACGAAGGACAAATCCATACAAGGTAACATAAATGCCTTCACTAAGAAGATGGACAGACAGAGGACACACAGGTATGTGTCTGTGTCTTGTTATTTGATGTTCTCTCCAACCAGGAAGGCCATCACCATGTTCACCCACTTAGGCTTGATTATTTGAAACTGAATTTTCTTGGGAGAAAGAATGTATCACTACTTTAAACTCTTGAAATGTCAGTGCCTTCAGTGAAGACTCAAACCCAAGCAGTCGTGAGCCTGCAACAGCAAAGGCTTGGAGCCGGTAGCAGTGTTCCAAAATCAAGATGTGGTAAGAACACAGACACATCAGGCTTGCAGAATAATTAGATTTGCACAAACTGAAACCCACATCCACTTTGGGGATATATCATCAACAGTGCCAGTTTCAAAGAGACTGCCAGTTCAGTGTTGCAGTCTTTAACTCAAGACATACCACCAATGGAGCACCTACAACATCTCCATGGCCCAGAGAAAGATGACTCCTAAGCCCCTGAGTCGTACCACACACTGAGAAACTGACCTCTAAGAAACAGGCAAATGCCACTTGGTGTCAGCATTCTGGTCAGTCAAATTGGAGTCATCATAAGGGCTGGGAAAAAAAGCAGAAATGAAGAGGAATGGAGGAAGTTGGAGAAGACACCTGAAGAGCTGATAAGGAAAAAGAGCTGTGCCCCAGGGAAACAGTGAAAATGGCCTGCATGGATCCTGTCTGGGAAAGGTTTACATTAAATGTACCCACAGTGGAATTGGTCTACTACTCGCATTCGAATGTAGGAGGACAGATCAACAGACACCTATGGTTTTGTTTAAAAAGAGGAAATACAGTTAAGAACTGTCCAGGCGGAAGCATAGTCCAGGGTACAAGACCTACATACCACGTATGACTTCTCAGGCCTAGCAGTCGTAGCCCTGAGCCCTGCCACCCAGCCCTGGAGGTGAAGGCAGAAGATGAGCGTGGTGCTGATCACTGGGAACAGCAGGCCTGGCACCTCCCGCATGCTGGCTTGGTATCAGCATCCCACAAAGCAGCAGCTGAGCAGGCTGGAGCATTCCTTTCCTAAAAACAACAAGGCCAGGTTTGGTCACCCACAGCCAGCTGGTTATCCTCTAAGGAGAGGGGACAAGCACTCTTTGTACACTACTGAGATTCATTTAATTGCCCGTGTAGGAAGCTAGGGGCCATTGGAGCACTGAGGGTAACCAGGAGCCATGGGACACACAATTCTACAGCGAAAATTATTTCTGAACTTGCCGTAAGGAGAGAGGTTCCATTCCAAGGTCAGAATCCTTGGAAGGCTGCAGTGAAGAAGTGAGGCACGTGCAGGCTCCCACGGTAAGTCCTGTCGTTCTCACCATAAACTACGAATGATGGAGCTGAATTGCTGGGAAACAATGTGGCTCTACCCATGAGTCATCAGGATACCAGAGTCTGGGACTGACTCTTTGCTCCCACCTCAAATATAAGAGTCACATGCCTTCCACTATATCCTTGGAAATAGTCAACCATCTATGAGTTTGCCACAGCAGAAGCAGGGAGTATCAAGTATACAGAAGCCCCAGAGAGGATAACTACATCATATGTGCCCTTGGCCCTTCCTTCTTTGTGATGACAGAAGTGGGCTTTTGAGCCAGGAAGGTTGCCAGGTTCTTCTAATAGCACAGCCATGGTAGCCCAAGTCTTCCTCCTCCACTGCCCAGGAGGTGTGTGACCCCTGGAGTAAGGGAAGTCAACAGATCCAGTCTAGTTTTCGTGTCCATATGATTACATGTCTCTTGTATCTTTGGCTAAAGTTATAGGGCGAGGTGCCTGTGTGGGCAACATTAAACATGGGGTTGTAGTGCTGCTGATAAAGCTGGAAACCATCTTCAGAAAGCCCCAGCTGCTCATGATGGCCATCATATTATATCACATTTAATTCTTCATGTTCAGGGAAGCAAGAAACGCACTCTGTATCTCATGTTTCCTTTAAAACATGTTGTTTTGTAGAGGTAACACAGACATGTTGTGGAGGTTTCTACACACTGCTTAAGCTCAGATTCATGCATAATACAGAGAGAACATGACACAGCACAACTACACCCTGCCCATAAGTGTTAACAGAGGATTGCGGTAGCTCCCATCTTGCTTTGCCTTGACTGCTTTCACATGCCACAGCTTTCTCTTAGTCTAACTGAAGTAGGATTATTAGATGCAAGGGAATACAAACCACAATTCTAATAGTCCAGGCCCTCAGCAGAAACACAAAAACGTGTACGTGTGGCACCTCTGGATGCTAGGCTTTCATCCACCATCTTTGTCTTTATTAAAATGAACAAGCTAAATTTTGTTCATATTATTTCATTCATGCAATTGAAATGACAATCCAACCACTTGCCTGCCAATATATGACCCTATGAATCCCAGTTTCTTGTCCCTTACTATTTTGCATTCTCTGAACAGAGTCTACCTCCATTGAGAAGTTCATGAAAAGCTCAAGGATGCCAAATACAACACATATCAGTATGAACAATTAGAAACAGGTGTATGACAACCGAGTATGCCAGCTTTGATAGGAAGTATAAGAGAGGGGGAACAAGACCTGTGAAGGCCTGCTGCCTAAAGGACAGGAACCAATGTACACAGCCAAAACCCACACAGGAGACACTGTTCCTCGTGGCCCAAGAGCCTGACTCTCAGATACAGGGCCTGAGGTATGACTGACAGCACCATCCTCACAAAGAGACCAGGAATCAGTACATAAACAGGACTCGGTTTCAACTTCCTCAGGCGTAAAGAGCTTCTTGCATTGACAAACAAGACCAGGTGAAGACACCATTATGAAGACAACCAATTATAGACAAGACAGAATGAGAGAGGAGCATGTGTTCCAGGTCACACCTTCTTGCTTCCTGGGTCCTGATTCCCACCCATTCCTGGAGGACCCCGTGCTGTGCCCCACTATAAGAGCAACAGTACTTCATAAAAAGCTTCCTTGGCACTGGACAGTAAAGTGGGTTCAGGCAGGACGATCAAGCAGCTCCATTCATGACCGTCAGAATCAGAGGGCCACGTAGACCCAAACACTGGCCACTCCTGTAGGCTTCCCCATATTCAGTCAGTTCAGACTCCCCAGATGCTGGAGGCAAAAGTGTCTTACACAAAAAAGAAATCACTAGAAACCAGCTGACTGTTACATTTTCCAATTCCAGAAAGATCAATCAGAATGACAAGAAGAGAGGCTGGTAACATGCATTATTTCTTGGTGAAGCGGAGAGCATGTATGGATGTCCTGGAAGGACCAGACAGAACTAGTAAGATGGTGCTTTACTGAGATTCAAATGTACCACACCTTTTAAAGAATCATTGTGATGGAAAAAGAGAAGGTGCACGTAATGGTATGCAGAAATCCATAGGACACAGACGTAAAACTTTTGGAGTCATGAAATTTGCAGGAAAGACCTAAGAAATTGACATAGCCTGGCCAGAAGAGGAGAGCATAAATGGTTAAATGTCTTGAGCATCTTGTTTGGACATCTGTCCATTCAGAATGTACTGTGTCCTTGGACTGGTGCTTCTGAGAACAAACTTGGCTTTCAATGACTACTCAGTGTTTTTGTTTTGAGGTCTTCAAAAGAGTAAATGGAAGAATTGCCCACCAGCCATTGTTTGCTAAACATCACCCTCTATCAGTGTGGCCTCAGTCTCTTCAGCTGAGGCAGTGGTGGGTGAGTCAGCACATACGTCTCACACTTAGCTTCTGTCTTTTCCTTGCCAGCAGATAGCATGATGGGGTGGGGGGGCATTGGCTGCATGAGTGTGTCGGGCTGCATGTTAGAGGTAAACTCATGATCTGCTGATCTGCCCAGCTTTCCCATTCACAGAAGACCATCTGTGCAGTATACAGCTGAGTGAGAGCCATCAGGGTGTCACAATCATCTTTGGAATTCCCAGCATGCTCAAGAGTATCATTTCCTACACATGCTGAACCAGAGCTGCTCCTGAGAATGTTCACTCAAACCCCAGTCTCCCTTCCCATGGTCCCCGTGTGCTTCGCACTGAGTCTTTGCCACTGCTGCGGTGCAAAGCTTTATAACAGACGAGGGACGAGAGCAGGGAAGGTGAAAGGGTGGTTACAGTTTCTATGATGTTTCTCCAATATTATCAAGTATTTCCCTCCTACTAAATTTAAGTCTACAGAACCATGGATCTTCACAGGACACATTATAAATGGACTTACTGCAATGCCACACAAGACCCTAAACCTGGACAGAATGAAGATCCTGGCACCTTTTCCTAGAAGTTTTTCTCAGCTTGCAGATCTGGCATGTATTGCAATGTCATCTTTAAGGTAGGACTCTTTAGAGGACCTTTAAAGTTCTCAGATAGAACCTCAAAATCCTATAGAAACTGAGATCATGAGTAGGAACAGAGACTAAAAAACGATGGAATGCTACAGTGATTATTCCTTCCAGTCCATAATATGAAATCATCCACTATGCAATGGCAACCTTTCTGAAACCAAATCAACCTCCTCTTAAGTAGTACCATTTTTACATTGACAGTGCAGAAAGCACAGAGTGAAGCCATGCGCTGCTGGGTGGAGAGGCTCGCTCCTGGTGCAGCCCTGTTCCATGTTTCAATGCAAAGCAGTGAAGGCAGTGGAATCTGTTATTCTCTGCCCCTTCTCCAAACAGGACATTGGAACACAGAGAGCAACACTCTTCACTTTTATAAGCTGCAAAATTTTAGGCTTTTTCTGCTGAAATTTGTGGCTCCTTTGCCAGAATTATGCCCACGCACATCTGTTCATGCATATTTTCAGATTACTCAAACAGTGTAAGTACCATGTTCAATTTTACTTACTTATTTATTTGTTTATTTATTTATTTATTTATTTTTGGTGGCAACAGGGATTGAACTCAGGACCTTCCACTTTCCAGGAAAGAATTTATTGCATTGAGCTATCTTCCCCAGCACCATGTTCAATTTTAAAACAGGGGTTGGGGAAATAGTTCTGTGGCACAAGTGCCTGCCTGGCAAGTGCAAGGTTGTGAGTTTGAACCCCAGTCCCTCAAAACAAGACAAACAAAAAAATTTTTTTGTAAATCAGAAGAAGCCAGGAGCTTCACACTTTGAATGCCCATCCCAACCACTGTGGAAAAGAGCTCAGATGCCTCCTCAGCTGGGTCTGAAGCTGCCCCTGGAGGCAAAAGACACTGTGAAGCCTGAGATAGACCGTCAGCATGAGGTTTCTCATCATTAAGGTGTTCCTAGATCAACTGGTTTCTGGGTTGGTCACATAAGCTCACTAGAGTGCAGATGCCAGAGCAAGCAGTGACAAGTGGTGGGGGCTATGTCCTCATGGGACTATGACAGCAAGGGACACTCAGCTCCACCCCACATGACCAGATGACCAGGAACCTCAGCACAGCCTTAGGGAGAAACTATAGACAGTGAAGATAAGCAAAGCAGAGGGCGAGGACACACAGGATCCCATTAAATGATTTGTTTCAGGGACATGAGGGATGAGAGAGCACTGGGGTTCTTTCAGATCCAGGCCCACAGTAACACCCAGAAAGTGTGGCCAAAAGTGGAAACTCAGAACCTTCAGGACCACAGGTCAGGAAGGATTCTCAGGGTTTATGGCACTGTCACCTCACCTGGACAGATGGGTAAACAGCATTAACTATGAAGCACACAGCAGAGTCTTTTTGGTGTTAAGATGCTGATAAGCACCACGTGGACAACCTCAATCTCACCAATGGTGCACTCTGGAACACAAAGGATACACTACCCTTAATTTCTTTCTTGTCTATTCATTGGAATGAGGATTCTAACTCAAGACCTCATGCTTGCCGAGTCACTTATGCCACTGAGCTAGATTCCCAGCACCTCCTTCTTGGGATGTGTATAAAACATTCAAGCATGTCTTCAACAGGCATAAGCAAAGACCTCTTGAAGTTTCTGGCACTAGGCAATATGGCCATGATCCTTGAACTTTTCACCCTGATAGCTTAGTCCTTCCTGGCTACTTAGAAGGTAGGATCATGTTCTTAGGCCTCACCTCTCAGACTTCTGCTCTGTACACCCTTGCAGCCCACTATGACAAGATCACACCTGAAATCAGACACTCCGTCCTGTGCCTGCCCATGTATGCTAAACAAACTCTGGGGAGGAAACTGGTGACTTTTGCATAGGGTGCAGTTCCACATGGTAGCTGAGACATATTGCCTTAACTGTCCCAACCTCTGACTCAGACATGCTTCCCAAGCAGTGACAAGGCAATAGAAATGTTCTTGTCATGACTTCAGTACAATATAAAAGCTGTGCTAGGCCACTTGCTTCAAATGCAATCATATATCTAAGTCATGACTTGCAAAAAATAAATTCACAATTTCAGCTTGTAATTATTAGTATCTTTTGTCTTGTTTTTTTT